>PVIU01005072.1:0-21132 GCA_004026605.1 Ondatra zibethicus
GATTTAATCCTACCCATATTGCTTGGTAAATTAAAGACTCGTATAGTCAGAAAAAGAGAGATATACAGTAAAGAGAGATTCAAAGACAAAGAAAACCTCTAAATGGTTTACAGTGTGTTAAAAATATATGCAGGCTAAAGGTTAAAGTTCTTAAAGTAAAAAAGAAAGAAAGAGAGTAGTTGGGTGTGGTGGTACACACTTGGGAGGCAGACAGGTGGATCTCTGTGAGTTCAAGGATAGCCTGGTTTACAGAGGGAGTTTTAGGACAAAGATACACAGAGAACCTGTCTCAAAAACTAAAAGTAAAAATAAAAGAAATAGAGGTTAAAGTAAAGCCACATAAAGATGGAAAACACACAGAGAATCTGGATACTGTATATTATTATTCTCTCTTTGAATTATTTGAATGCTGAGGAAGGAGCAACAGCTGCTAAAATATTTTTCCTTATAAATGCTGCTGAATTAATCCAAGATAGGCATTTTGAAAATACCTTGACTTCAAAATTGAATTCAAAAGGTATGTTACTTTGGAGAAGAAATTTTGCTTTTGTTTCCACAGGAAACGAGAAGCTATGGATTCATTCTGAGTTAAGAAAAATAAGGTTTGATCAAGGAAGACCACCTGAGAAATCTCCGGTAGGAACAGATGGCACAGATGTCTGAGTTCTACATCCAGAACAGATTCAAGACTGCTGCCTGAGATGATCAAACCTCACAGGATACTCCAGTCAGGACTTGAACATAACTCTAAATTTTCTTTAGGTCCCCATAAGATTATCAGTGGCCCCAACCAGCCAGAAGTAGCCTGGAATACTACACCCACATTCCCAAAAAATGGACTATGGATATTTTCCTTTGTTAAAAAAAAAAAGAGGGGGAACTGGTGTGGGAGAATTGTCTGTATTCTGTCAATCATGTTTTAAATAAACACTGATTGGCCAGACAGTAAGTATAGGCGGGTCAACCAGACAGCAAGTATAGGTGGGGCGATGAGAACAGGAGAATGCTGGGAAGGAGGAAGCTCTTTCTGCAGTCCTTCCCAGACCACCGAAGAAGCAGGATGTGACCTGCCCTGCTGAGAAAGGTACTGAGCCATGTGGCTAACATAGATAAGAATAATGGGTTAATATAAGCTACAGGAGCTAATAAGAAGCCTGAGCTAATGGGCCAATCAGTTTATAATCTTCTGGAGACCTCTGTGTGATTTTCTCTGGGACTAAACAGCTGGGGGACCGGGTGGGACCGAAACCCCAACTAGCAGGCCCCTCATGTTTCAGATTTTGACTCTAGCATAGCTCACAGAAGGGCTGTAACCACCTCGCAGATAGTGTGGTGCCTTGAATGAGAATGGCCATGTCCTCATATGTCTGAACACTTAAGTCTGGCAGACTGTCTGGGAAGGATTGAGAGGTATGGCCTTGTAGGAGAAGTGTTTCATTGGGTACAGGCTTTGAGGTTTGCCATTCCCATTTAGCTTTCTTTACTTTCTGCTTGTGGATCAAAGTGTGAGCTCTCAGCTGTCACTGCCGCTGCATATATGCTCAATGATTATGAAACTGGAAGCCCAATTCAATGCTGCCTTTTGTATATTGCCTTGGTTAAGCAATAGAAAATTAATTGATAGAGACTTTTAGAATTATTTTTTCCTAGTGTTAAGAGTTGAACCCTGGGCCTTGCACGTGTAATGCATAGTATTATATCCATAACCTAGAATGCACTGGATTCTATGTAAGACTGCTTTTAACCAGATCTACTAGAGAAATAGTACCATGATTTTTAACCAAATACAAGCCCATCATCTTTATATAGTTCTTGCCCTCTTTTTTGCTCACCAAATTCCCTTAGAAGCTGCTGCATTAAAAATTGCAATTATTGAAAGCCCAGCTCTTGAAAGTTTTTGTACAGCATGGAAAACAGAAGAACAGCACCAAGCAAATTCAATCATTTTTTGATTTTCATTTGAATTTCTAACCTTATTTATGCTAAAGTCAGGAAATATTTCTTGGCTGGCTCTAAGAATATTAGAGACTTAGCTCTTAACAATTTTGGCCTCCTGTATTTACCCTGTATAACAAAGAAAGTTACTGATGTTTGAAACCTTAAACTCTATATTCTTCATCCTATGTTTGGCTTATTTTCTAAAAAATGGCCCTGTCTAGAATGGCTGGTTGAAATTCTTGGAATTCACGAGTTTACTCAATTGTGGACAATTTCAGAATAGTGACTGCATCTTATTCAATCACACGTGACTTTGAAGGAATACTTCACAGCGCCTGGGTATTAACTGTTTTCCAGGCGACCACTCTAGGGCTGGTCCCAGGTGATCAGCGAAGCAGGGCAAACAAGATGGCTTTTTCCCATCTGTTTTTATGTAGCTTCTTTTCTCCCTTCTGTCTTCTTCCCCAGGACTAACCCTTCACTATTTTCCAGCTACCCATTCGCTCACTCCTGACAACACCTACCTAACCGCTGGGCTAACCCCTTGCATATGACACATCCCCCAGAAGCTTTCATTGTAACAACAGCTTCTTGAAGGCAGAGAACTGCCTTTCATGGTTAATATTTATGTTCGGGAATGGCCTTTTCCAAGTGTAGAGTGTGTGGAAAGAACATGATGTGTGCAAATTGTGTGTCGTGCGTTCAGTGCACGCAAGAGATAAACCAAGCCCTTCATCCTGGGACTCATCATCATTGCCTGGTTTCAAAGGAATAGAATGAATTTGCCTGGGAATTTGAAGAAACTCATATGAGAAATGATGCTTGAATTGGTCTCAAATAATCAGTGCAGTTTACTGCATTGGGATATAGTCAGAGTGGAAGACAGAGGAACAGTAAGAAAATTTTATAGAAAAATGGTACAGTCGTACAAGCACACACAGATGACAAAGCAGTGTATATTTTAAGAATGTTGAGTATCCTGGGTGCATAGATCTGTGCTGAACGGTAGAAGTAGGAGCTGGGAAAGAAAGAACAAGTAGGGGTGGATCGTGAATAGTCACATATGTGAATGCCGAGGAGTCTGACCCTTGTCCCGTGGCAACTTAAGAAGGTGTCTTATAAAGTCTTTCTTGGTAGCAGTGAGGAGTAAAGACTGGTGTGGGCGACAAGACCAGTTGCCTGGTTGTCAGATACATCTAGACAAGGGCCACTGAAAACATAGTAGCAGAATAAAGAGAATGGATTGCCTTTTAGACAGCTCAAAGATGGACTAGACAGCATGTAGTCGCCAAGTTCTCCCTTGTGCCAGTTCATTTATTCATTAATTCAATAAGCATTTATCTGTGCTTCCTAATGAAGGCCAAACATTGTGTTAAATACTTGAAGAAATTGTAGGACATGGCTTTTCCCATAACAGGCTTCAAGTAGAATTAGGAAGGCTGACATTTCACAATTAAGATGAAACACAATGGACATTAGAGTCGGAGAGCGACTTGTGCTGTTGAGGTAGAAAGCACAGAGGTCTCTAAGACGCTCTGGGTACCATTTAGTGTTTTGCTTATAGCTGGATCCACAGCATTTAGTAAAGCACTAGACACTCCATGCTTGCCAAGTGAGTGAAGCTGAGGTGGTCGGGCATGTGGGCAGGTGACTGACAGATTCTTCCATACTTTAGTGTGGGCCAAAGAAGAGCCGTCTCTTGGAGGTGTAAAGGTGGGAAGGTAAAGATATAGTTTTGTGTCCCTAGGTGACAGGGTCGGGGTGTACTCGGTATTTGACTGTAAGATGTAGTCTCTTTAGGGACCAATGGGAACTCTACTGGGGGCTTGGAAGCTTTAGAGCTAGTTAACCAAGTAGGATCTGGAGAGATATTTATCTGACTTTTTCTATATCACTTAGAATTCAATAAAATCTACTGGAAGTTTCTTCCATCTGAAATAGGGATACTAAGGAAAGAGGACAGAGATTTGGGAAAACAGTATCAGTCTGGAAGTCAGGACCAGTGAGAGAATCCCGAGCTCAATGAAGCCTCCAGGCAGGGTGTGAGGCTGCACCTGCTCACCAGAAGAGACTCCATCCAACTCTAGATCATTTCATTCTATTTTCCTTAGGCAGTTAGAGCCTTCATTGAGACTTTGAAATTCAATAGTTTTCTTTAACTCACCTAATATGAAGCTTCATTTGTCAATTATTTATCATCTTCTTCTGATATAAAAAGGCTGATAGATTTTCTGTTTTATGGAGGAAAGGTTTGTGGGATAGGTTAAAGGGTCTTGCTTTAACTTTATCTTTATCTCCTTTATCCCTTTAACTTTATCTCCTCTTCAACGGCCCCAAGTCCAAAACAAGCCACAAACTGAGGTTGCCAGGCTTAAGGTGCCAACATACAAGTCTCGGAGTGACACAGTTCATTTATCAAACTCTCATAGGCTGTTAAGAAATGTGTGAATGTATTCTTCGAGATTCGATGATGGCAGTGTTTCTTGCCGTTAATGGGTGGCTGAATAGCCTCTAGTGTGAGGTACTTCCTGGGAGTTGGGGGGCAGGGTTGGCACCACAGGCCAATGTGAGAGGGAAACACTGATGGAAGATTGAGAGAGAGGTTCAGACTGACCTTTGGGATAGTGGTGTTAAGACAGTCTGTGTGTAGTTGAAAGCTGATGGCTGGCAATTTGTGTGTGTGTGTGTGTGTGTGTGTGTGTGTGTACATGTATGTGTGCATGTAAAAGCCAGATGTTGACATTAGGTGCCTTCCTCAATCACTCTCTACCATATATTTTGAAGCAGGGTCTCTCACTGAACCTGGAGCTCACTAGTTGTGCTGGACTGGCTGATCTGTGAGCCCAGGGAGCCTCCTGTCTCCTCCCTACTTCCTACCCCTTCAGTTAGAATTGCAGGTCCATGTGGTAAAGCTGGCTTTTCGGGTGGGTTCTGGGAGATGGAACTTAGGTTCTCACGCTTGCACCAGCAAACACTTTCCTGCTGAGACATCCCCTGCCCCAGGGGCGGGCAATCATGATGTAATGAGTGTTCTCTTCCTAGAACTACTAAATGTCCCCTGCAAACCTGTCCGCTTGCTGCATTTTAGTGTGCTTGGACCCTGTGAAGCAGTTTATGAAGAACAAATGGATCTAAGGGTTTCAGGACTGGACTGGGGTTTGGTCTCTTTATTCTCTCCATTCACTGAGAGATTCATATTTCCTGTGTTTCCCCAACTCAGCCGTGACCCCTGTTTAAGAGGAAATGCTACGTGGCCTGAGGTTTGCAGTAGTATGGAGCACAGCGGCATGTAGAGCTTAGTTGAGATGTTCGGAGAACCCAGATGTGGAATCAGCAGCTAGAGATGTGCCTCTGGTGTCCCCCGAAATGGCCCTGGATTCAGCTTTGCTCCCATCTCCAGACCACTGGTCTCTCCCTCTTCCTGCCCTTTGATAGGAATAAAAGGGGTTGGACCATCCAGATTTTTCACTGAACACTGAAATGCTTTTCAAATATCATCATACTCATTAGGACCTTTATAGGTTGTTAATTAGATTACAAACCAATGTATCATACGAATGTTCAGACTAAACACAAAACAAGCCTATTTTGCAAGCACTAGCTCTCCAGGCAGAACTCTTTATGATTTCTTGAGTCATGCTGAATTATTCAGTCCTCTTTTTACAATTTCAACATTGAGGAGAAACAACAAAGAGCGGCAACAATTGCCACTACGATACATAAATCTAAATGAAGAATTCAGAGCTCCTGTGCTATTTTATTCCCCCTGCCTAGATTCCCCCAGGATCAGATTCTGACTGATCCTGGCTTTGCTTTCCACTCCACAGCGTTCAGCGAGGCCGGCAGAGGAGAAGTCTCAGCTTGAGCAATAAAGATATAGACACGGGGCTTCCCTGTGAGTTGCCCCAGAAGATCCCTTCCTGAGCTTCTAGAGACACATAGCCTGACTTTAGTCCCTCTTTGCTTACACATATACATGCATGCATCACACCATACACGTACACACTCGGGGTGGGGAAGGAGGGAAGGAGAAGGATGGAAGGAGAAGGAGGGAGGGAAGGCGGGAGGGAGACTCTTCTGTCTCTCTACTCATACCCCATTGGAGGTTCAAATTTTGCCTGCATTTCCCCAGTCAACAGTGTTTCGAGCTTCCCATTCTTGTATTCCCTCTGAATGATGTCCCCAGGCTCCTCTCAGCCACACTGCCGCCTTTGCATCTTTGTGCAGAGCACATGTACCTAGGTCAGTGTCCCAAATTCATCCTTAAAGGCAGAGAAAGACCAGAAATCAGGAATGGGATTCCCGGGTCTCAAGTGCAATCCCCTGGCTGGTGTGCAGGCCAGTCAGCTCCAGTATCAGGAGCCCTTTCCATGTGCTCGGTCAAGTTCCCAAGCATCTGCTGGCTAACAGGCTTCTTGGCCTTTGTTTTGCTCCAGGTCAGCGGGCATCGCTCCAGCTAGGCTGGAGTTCACTTTGCCCAGCCAGATTTCAGATCAGTGCACCGCTGGCTCACTGTCACTCACTCCCTCAGAGCCACTGGAGGAAAAAGGACAGGGGTACAGAACTTGCTAAGGAGCCCTTGCTTCTTTCTGTAGGGATTTTCCACCATATTCTAGGAGTTCCAGTTCCATATTCATAGCCAAGGGAGAGCAATAGGGAGAGGGCGGAGAATCTTACCAAAACCCAGTTGGCCATCAACGGTAAAGATTAGGGAGAGCCTCCTGGATGCTCTAAGTTAATTAAATCTTTCATATTCACATGCTGGCATGCCAGGCAGACAAGAGAAGATAAAGTACCCAATGGATGGGATTAGCATGCCCAGGTCTTTAATACACGACTTGGCAAGGTTTTTTAATTTTGTAATTTAAGTGCAGGGGTTCAATGATGTGAGTTTTTATTTTTCTCATTTTTACCTTTCCCTTTGTAATAAAAAAGGAAGAAACATAATTTCCTTCTCTTCTTCCAGTGACATTGATGCACACAGGGATGACCAGGTTAATGTCTAGATGGGCCTTTGCTTTCCCAGCAGTCTTTAATCATTCGTGAGGGGGCTGGAAGCATGGTGATACAGAGGTGGGTGTTGGAAAGGAAAGGGAGATGCTTTGGCTTCGGAGGGCCCGGAGGCAGAGTCACCGAGAACTGTTTCCATGGTAGTGCTATGGAAACCAGGTTCTGTGCCTTTCTCTTTCCCAGAGTGGAATTTCCATGCTTCATATAGCATGGGCTCCAACAGAGCCTCTGGTGTCTGATCCAAATGGTGACTTTACCGTCACAACCTTCTGTGACCTATTGTTCTGGCCTCTCAGAACTGTGTGTGTGTGTTGGGGGGGGGGAGTAGAAAGCATAAAATCATAGACTTTGAAACACAGGGAGAAATTCTGAATCTTAAAATTTCTATCCCCCTTTTAGAGCAGAAGGATAAAAAGTTAGTTTTAGTCTGTTTTATCCACTTTTCTGGTTACATCTTGAAGCACTGCTGAATACCCTGGTGTTTCAGGGATCAGTGTTTACACCCCCCCTCTTCTTTAGTCTTCTGGACTGGTGTGTAAGGTCGCCCTCCTTAGGAACCTGCCCTCATGTAGTGACCTCATGCTTTTGATGATGTGGTACATGTCGGGCTAGGGGAGCCAGCAGGGCTGAGTCATGGTAGGGTTCTTCACTCTACTAATTCCTCTCCAATGTATACACGGCACAGGAGTACAGTGGGAACCTTCACGCTGGGGAACTGAATGGAGGGGGTTTGCACATGTACGCATGGGTATTCAGTCCCCCGACATAGGAGGCTGATTACATTTGCAATTATCACCTACTTGTGTTCTTTTAATGGAAAGATTATTGTGTCAGGAATGACGTCAAATGTAGCTCATGAATACAAGGACCAGAAAGGGGAAAATTGGTAAAATTTACAAGCATGGAATGGAAGAAACAAAATGAATGAGGGTTTTAACCCTACCTTTCTATTTCAAAAATAGGTAAAATGGGATTTTGTGAGCACCAGACAAGATATTTCACAGTGAATGCTTATTTTGTTAGACTTTCAAAACTGGTAAGCTTTTTAAATAACTTGTCATTTTACATAGAAACATTCCCAAAGGGCATGTATTAAATGTGAATCTGCATTTTCTTCATTCTTTTCTGGTTTCTTTCTCTCTCTCTATATATATATATATATATATGTCTCTCTCTCTCTCTCTCTCTCTCTCTCTCTCTCTCTCTCTCTCTCTCCTTCAATCAACCCATTTCTTTCCTCAGTCAACCACTCACTCACATTTTTTTCTTCTTTTTCCCTGTGGACTGAACCTTGAGTTTCATACATGCTGGGCAAGCTCTCTACCTCTGTAGCTTTAGGCCTTTTACTTTTTATCTTGAGACAGAGTCTTGCTAAGTTGCCAGGCTGGTGGTAAACACCCCCTGTAGCCCAGGCAAGCCTTGAACTTGTGATCTTCTTGCCCCAACGTTCTGAGTAGCTGAAACTAGTGGCTTGTAGATCATCATACATAATTGGAATTACTAAATTATTTTAAAATAATTTTCTGTTTAAGGAATTTGTGAATCCTTAGGTACTGTGTCATCAGTTCCTATATTTGGTTGTCTTTTAATAATGTTTTATTGAGCCGGGCAGTGGTGGCACACGCCTTTAATCCTAGCACTTGGGAGGTAGAGACAGGTGAATCTCTGTGAGTTCAAGGCCAGCTTGGTCTACAAGAGCTAGTTCCAGGACAGCTCCAAAGCTACAGAGAAACCCTGTCTCGAAAAACAAACAAACAAGCAGAACAAAACAAATAATGTTTTATTGTGGCTCTGTCTTTATGATATCAGAATGATGCCTTCCACTGCTGAAACATATGTCTCATATATATATATGAAAAGTTGTTGCTGTTTGATATAAACACTGGTATATTGAGTTGGTCTGAGGAAAGTTTTCTCACTCATTTGACCAAGATTCAGTCATCTGTCCTTCAATTCTTTGGCCACAAACATTTCCCATCTCCACAGCATCCTGTTGGACATTGGTCAGGACAAAGAAGCCTAATATACCTGTGTCTAGCTGAGCCAAGAGGATGGCTGATATTGAACTGGTTTTTTTTTTAACCTATCAAAGGGCAATTTTATGTTTTAACTGAAGATAAAAGTGCAGTATAAACAAAACCTAGAGAAAACAAGGTTGACATTTAAGGATAGATTTAAAAACTCAAAGAGATGGAAGTTAAGGGGAAATGGAAGATAGCGTTCAGTGACAAGAAGAACCACAGAGGTAGGCTTCTCTGGGCTTGCAGCCGTGAGCCACATGTGGCTAGTTCAAGTTAAATCAACTAACGTGAAATAAAGCTGAAAGTTGTTTCTCAGTTGTTCTGAGCCCCAGCTGAAAGGCCCAATAGCCACACACAACTCCTGGCTTCTTAGATCTGATCATTCAGACATAGACTATTTCCCTTTTCTTGGGATGTTTTAATGGTCAGTTCTGTAATTTTGAGGAGAATTTGAATGTGGAAGAAAAAATTAGATCAAGGAAATGTCAGGTTTATGAGGAAAAACTGCAATGGTAAAGGATAGATTTAGTGGCTTGAAGTGGGCACTAGTTATTCTGAGACTCACTGGGCGGCTTCTTTAGGACAGAGTCTCATGTCCATTCAGAGCTGTTGCTGTTCTGACTTAAATCTGGGGCACCCTCTAAAGACTTACATTCCGAAGTCTTCATTCCTAGTCCACACTGCTGTTGCAGGCGATGGGACCTGTAAGAGACAGAACCTGATGGGGGAATTTTGGTTATTCATCGTAGTCCTTTGTGGGGGATATTGGGGTCCTGGAACTTTGTAGTTTCTCTTTGCTTCCTAAATGCCATGAGGTGAGTGCTTCTCCCATATAGGCACTCCTGCATGAGGTACTGCCTTGCTGCCAATCCAAAATCAATTACAGCTGACAAACTCCATGGACCAAAATCTCCAGAAACGTAGTCCAACCAAATTCTTTTAAATTTGGTCATCTCAGGTATTTTGTTGCAGTGTTGGAACAGTGGCTGACACTGGGGAAGCTGGTCACAAAGCCTGGAACCCCCAAACAAGCACTATGGTAGACAAAGCACATCTCTTATATGTGGAGCATCTTTGCGAATGTTGATGGCCATATGTGCTCGAGTGTCTTTTCTCTCTCCAGTCACCCTCTCCAAATATTAGTTCATTCTGAGGAGCCTGGGAAGAAGGGCCTGTCTTCCTTCCTGTTCACATCTCTGGAAGTGTTTTGTCATCAGCCTTCAGCATCCTAACCTCAAGACCTTCTCAGCTCTGAAAAACCACATCTTGATCCCAAATCTAAGCAGCTGCTCTGCCCTTCCTTAAGCTATATCTCCATGCACGTTCCATTTCCTCCACATTGAGTCATTCTGGATGTCTACCTCAATGGTGACACACTTGTCATGCTTTCCTTTGAGGCAATGCCCATGACACTTGAAACATCCATAGATGGTCTAGGCAATGTGTGGGCACAGAGACATACTCACGAGACTCAAGTCTTCATATCCTCTACGGGAGAGGCTGTTCAGATTAGTTAAAATGACATTGAGAAAAGAAAATTATGAAGGGTAATTTCATTACTGTTTTGTGAGTTGAACACATGTATTTGTTAAACCTAACCCATTATGTACCATGAGGAGGAAGAGAGACCACACTTACGGGTTCCAAATATTTTATTAAATCACCACATAAGCAGGTCACTGATCAGTCAGGGCTGCAGGACAAGGACTTGGGAACCTTGTATCTCCTGACATCCCCAAAGAGAGGCAGAAGTTGTAGGCAGAGACTGCTCTTTCATTCCCGGCCACCCAGACCTGAATAATCTACACAGAAACTTTATTAATTATAGCATTGTTTGGCCAATGGCTCAAGCATATTCCTATCTAGCTTTTATATCTTAAATGAACCCATTACTATTAATCTATTGCCATGAAGCTGTGGCTTACCGGTAAGTTTCTAGCGTCCTTCTCCTTTGGCAGCTAAATGGCACCTGCCTGACTCTGCCTTCTTTCTTTCCATATCTCTGTTCTGATTTCCCATCTGGCTCTACTCTGCTAAGCCATTGGCCAAAACAGCTTTATTCATCCATCAATAAAAGCAATACATACACAGAAGGACATCCCACATCAAGAAGTCAGGTTTTTAAGCATAAACATCACAAATATTTGTTGCCAAGTTACAGTTAGTTTTCACCAGTCAGGGTTGAGAGATGAGTGGCTTCCTTAGGCCTTACATCATTGTCTGTAGATTTACAATGCAAGCCTTTCAGTCTAACCAATCAGATTCATTGGTTCTTTCTGTTACTAGGGACAGTCATAATGTTTCTAAAGAACTAAAGATGCATAACGACTGTTTCTATGGTTTAGGGAGGAGGTGGGTCAGCCGTTGGAAAGTTCTCAACTCTCCTAGGGCTTGGGAACCTGAGCTTTATTTCACCCTGCAGGTAAAATGGAGTCTGAAGTCACAATGGCAATGCTCAGGCCTGGGTGCTTTTGCCTGTTCACTTCAATGTGGATAAGATTTTTTTTTTTAATGGAAGGGTTTATTTTGGCTTACAGTTTCAGAGGGAGAGTCCACAGTGAAAGAGGAGAATGGCAGTGGCAGTAAGGAGCCGGGAGACCATGTTTTTAGCTGCAAACATGTAGCAGAGAGGGGGATCTGGGGGTGGAGTAAGACTATAAATTCTCAAGTGAAGACTATAAATCCTCTCCAGTGATGTGCTTCCTCCAGCAAGGCTGCACCTCTGAAAGTTTCTATAATACCCCCAAAGGCATCACCAGCTGGAGACCAAGTATTCAAATCCATGGTTCTCTGGGGGCCATTTCTCATTCAAATTAGCAGAGGACCCAACCTAATAGAACTACTTTAACTTCTTTCTTGTTTAGTAATTTTAATTTTTTGAGATCTGTATCCTGACTGTCTGCATAACTCTTGGCCTTCCCTCTTGCCCTACAAAGAATATTTCTTAAAAAGAAATGACAATGTGATATAAATCGTTCACTCTTTTTTGGGGGGGGACTGTGCTTGTTTCCTTTATTTTTTTTCACATTTAATTTTTTATTATTGCATTATAAATAGTACCATTCAAAATTTCCACCTCCTCCGCTCCTCCCATTTCCCTCCCGCTTCCCCACTCCCCCTCCCCTTTTCCCCTCCAGTCCTAAGAGAGGGCAGGTTACCCTGCTCAGAACCACAAGGGATTCGTCCACCCATTGAGATGGTGTGCCCGATCTAGTGGGAGCTCACCAAGGCCAGCTGGACTGGGACTGAACGAGCATGTGATTGAAACAGACTCTCTGAATATGACTGACAATGGGGACTGACTGAGAAGCCAATGATAATGGCACCGGGATTTGATTCTACTGCATGTACTGGCTTTTTGGGATCCTAGTCAGTTTGGATTCACACCTTCCTAGGCCTGGATGGAGGTGAGAGGGCCTTGGGCTTCGTTCACTCTTTTTATTTTGCCTCTCACTGAGGGAGTTATCACTCTGGAGTTAGTCTAAATCCTGGGTAAATGACCTTATGCAAGTGTCTTAATGCTTTGGCTCTTCGGCTTCCTTGGATGCCATGGAACCTTGTAGAAGAGTCATTGAGAGATGGGGAGGAAGAGAGTTCAACATCACTGACGGATAGTGGGGTTTTAACACTACTGACTCCATTTTGCTTTTTCTGTTGTTATCAATGTCACCTGGCATTTTATTCTCATTCTGCTTCTGCTTGTTAGGAACTAGAGTCTAAAGCGTAGGAATGCTTAGGACTCAAGCTGTTTTCCACATTTCTTATTGATGCCCTATTATTACCCTGCCTGTATATTATGATTCCTCTATTCAGTACCAAAATGAGAAACTCTAAATAGTGTTCTTATTTGGTTTTTACTCTTTTTATTTTCAATTTTAAATAAAATTTTCTCAAACTTCCCAATTATTTGTCTTATTCTAGGAGTCTGGAGTGCAGTGAGCTATGTTTTATGAGTCAGTTACTGCCACTCACACTTGTTATTTCAAGGGAAATTCATTCCCTTTCCACCCCAAATACAAATAGTTTTGTGGCGTTAGAAATCTCACGTCTTTGATAGACAACCTGATTAACTTCTCTGCTCTTGCTGTTCACTGCGTTATTTTCCCCACTTCCATTGCTTACAGACATTATGATTGGCTTTCCTTAGATGCTTCAGATTTAACTGAGTGAAAAATTCTGAGTTCTTTATTTATTCCATTTACATACTTTTATTTGCTGTGTTTTTCTTCCTTTATTAAGTATCACGGAATGTTGCTCATGGGAAATGTTAAAAATTGAAATAGATTCAGTTGAGGACAAGAGGAATGAAAATTGAAAAAAAGAATATGTACTAATGAACACAGAGGTAATAAATTATAGTTATTGGAAAATGATAATATCATAAGGAAACAAATTCATTTCAAATGTTTGGTCACAGAGATTATTTCAGTCCATATTTTGCTAATAAATTTTATTCCTCCATGGAAGAAACTCAACCTTAGATTTTCTTACAATTTCTTCTATTGGGCACATACCTAAAATTATTACGAACTAGAGTCTGGGCCACAGCTATAAACTTTATAAACATCTGTTGAATTATCTTTATTGGGGTCTACTTGATTTATTAACATAAAATTTTAACCCTGAGTCTTTGAATGCCATCATGCCTCAAGAGTCATGAGACATTGGTTCTTTGCCACTTTCGAGAGTTCTATAAAACAGTGGCCATGGATCATAGAGCTGTTGAGAATCTGAAGAAAGTGGTAGATCCCATTTTCAGAAAAGTATCCATCTGCCAAATTTTGCATGTAGTTTTGGGGGCTTAAGGGGTCACTTAAGAATCACTTATAACCCCAGGTTTAGCATCCCACACCTCTCCATCATCTATTAGCCTTATTATCTCCTTTATTCCTTATAAAAATTGATCTCTGTGCCTGGTTCCAGACCAGCTGCCTTTATGCCCTTCTCCGTGCTCACTTCTCCCATAATTCTGGTCTGTTAGTTCAATCCTTTAAGTCTATACATCAAGTCCAAAGAGTATTGTCTTTGAAAGAAAATGCCTGATAGAGCATTTAAGAAAGTCCTATAGTACATGTGTCACTTAGCAAGGCTAAGATAAGACCCTTGATGTTTCTGTAGCCATCGTGCACACATACCTTACAAGACTAGGTTATTTGTAAGTGGCACCTGTCCCTTGCAGAATGGGACTTGATAATTAGAGTTGAAATTTATACTATACATTTTGGCATCTTTCTGATATCTCCTTCTTGATTATTGATATGTGTCCAATTTCATTTCCCTGAACTCAGGCCTCCATGTTTGGCCAGCTTCTATAGCTGGCAATGGATTATTATCAGATAAATGAATATTGTTGCTAGATGCAATACATTAGTCTTCCTTGATATGACACATAGCCAGTATTTTATTGCTACATTGGTACCTAAATTTGGTTCATAGAGTTGTACTTTCAGGCCTGGTGGTACAGAGTTATTTGGGGTAATTTATTAGGCGTCCAGGATGAAGATGAGACAGGATTTCTGTGATCAATATGAAGAACTTCTCTAGGCCTTCAGTGAGCTGAAGAGGCAAAGATGAGTTTTATTTTGTGTTCCTCTGATCCATTTGTTAATAAAAAAAAATAAAATGGACAAAAAACAAAACACCCAGCACCTGTGAGTGCCTACTGTGTGTCTGACAGTTCATAAGCATGAAATAGATAAATACTGCCAAGCAGAGTGGCATGGCCTCTGCCTTCGGTTTGGATTAAGTCTAGAGTGTAACCGAGACACACAGCCCTTTATTCATTCAGTATCACCAGGCTAGTCTCGATTACTAGTTTTAAACATATCCAATATAGCCAGATATCAGGAATATATTCTTTCTTTTAATCTTCATGAAAAACCTTCTATCAGGAAATTATTATTTTCATTTTACAGTGAGGACCTGTGACCTCAGAGCTGTGAAGTCTTAGTTGTGCTCACACACATCGTATAAGTGGACTTGTTGGCAGATCTTTGGATCTCTAAACCTCCTGGTCTTCCTACTACACCACAGTCTCTTAAAGATGTAAGTCAGCTGTGTGGGAGACGGCTCACAAGCATGAGGGCCTGAGCTTGGATTCCCAGGACACGTGTAAAGCCAGATATGATAGTGTGCATCTGTAATCCTGGCTCTCACTTGGAGAGATGGGAAACAGAGAGAGGGCAATTCCTGGAAGCCCCTGGGCCAGTTAGCCCAGTGTATGTACTGGTGAACAAGAAATCCTTTCTCAAGGGGGAAGTTGAGGTAGGAGCGTGCGCACGCGCGCACACACACACACACACACACAGACACACACATTAGAAAACAAAAGACTCTTGAAGAACATGGTTTAAGCTTATTTGGAAAGTAAGAAAACATTTTTGGGTTGCTAGTATTTTTCAATAACAATGGTTCTCTCTCTCAGTGTGTGTGTGTGTGTGTGTGTGTGTGTGTGTGTGTGTGTGTGTGTGTGTGTGTGTGTGCATGCTCTGATTTTGTTCCAAGGTGACGTGTCGATACCTGGTAACACTGCTGATGATCACACTTGGGGTGGGGTGCTACTATCTCTATCTGGTAAGAGTTGGGGATGCTGCTTCAGGAACCCACTAGTTAACTAGTTTGCCAAAGTGTCAGTGGGTCTGAAGTTGAGCAATTCAATTCTAGGACTGTTTTCTGCATGTGTAATTAGGACATGTCCTTCTAAGGACGAGTTAGAGGCCATGCTAGAGGATGGGCTCCTTTAATACACTAGTTGCTGTTGCAGGCCGACCACGTTTTGTCCTGCCTTGTCTATGGGCCGCTAGTCTGCATTCCTTCCTGAGAGGAGAGGAGCTCCAGCGTTTGCAGCCACTCGAATAGGTGTTGGGACTGAAGTCCTGAATGGCTCCATCGCCCCATGCTCGGCTTCCTCTGTAGAGGTGCAGACAAAGCTCTCAGCCCTGAAAAGGCCGAGTAAGTCTTGTGAATTGCTGTCAGCCCACCCTTAATGTCCTGGCACCAGACTCAGGGTGGCCGGAGAGCTCTGTAACACGGGCCTGGCTCACTTCTCAACTTAACTGCACCGTGGGTTGGCAGAGATAATCTTAGTGGGGAAGGGGCTTTCTGTGCAAGTGCAAGGACCTGCATTCAGATCCCCATCAGCTTGTATAAGGTGGTGCGCTGGTGCATCCTGTAATACCAGTGCAAAGAGGTAAAGACTGGAGGACCCTGGGGCTTTCGGGCCAGTCAGCTGACCTAATCAGTGAGGACCATGTCTGTGAAAGTCTGCGTCTCAAAACATGACGTGGAGAGCCATAGAGGATGACGTCCGACTTCAGTCCTCCACCTGAGCATGCTCAAGTGTGTGCATCCACACACCTGTGCACGCACCTGCACACACCACACACCTACCTCCCACACTAACTAAATAAGTGAGTCATTAAATATCTTTTTAAAGGTGTACCCCGATGGGAGAGAGCACAGTCTCTCCAAAGGCATCTTCCCCAAGCCCTCGAGTTACTTCATCAAATAGGAACAACATTCTCAACCTGGGCAGTGCCAGAATAGATGATGCAGAGCAAGGCTCTCCACATATTTAGTTTACAGGGAATCTTGTTATTTGTAGCCATCATCTGTCTAGATCAAGTAGCTTGTTCCACTACTGAAAAATAGCAGATGAGGCATCGTCTTCCTGCTTCTTAAAGTTGACTCAGGGGAGCCATCTGCAGCCGCGGGGGAGGCTTGAGGTCCCTCTTGTATGTGCTTTGGCGGTGGGAGAACAGCCACCCAGAGGAGGCTAGGGTCCTGGACTCGGTGCCCTTCTTTGAGAAGCCTCTCTGAACCTTTACTTTCCCTCTGGCTTTCCTGACTATATATATAAAGGAGGCCTTGTGCTTAATAAACCTCTGCTTGTAATACTCTGAAACAAGGAGGTTAATCAGAGGCCCAGTTTTCTGCAGAACAGGGCCGCTAAATGACAAGATTAATTTCCGTAATCAAGCAGCTTAATTTGGACATTTTCCCCCTCTGTGTTGCTGATTGAAATTGAGGCAAATGTCGCTGTGGTGAGATTCTGTCCTTGTCTAAGAAAGCTTTCTCACTGGCATGAGAAGAGGGGAGGCAAGGTGACTGGTCAGAGAGATGAGGAGGGGTGGGGGGGAGGAAGGAGAAAGACATGGCATAAAGTAAAATGCAGACAAGCAGGCTAATGGCTGAGTGGCTGGGGCTGGGGGCTAAGGGCTGAGTGGCTGGGGCTGTTCTGGGGCTTGTTACGAAATGTGTAGTGAAGGACTTCATGCGACGTTCCACGCGGCTGCCACTCTCTGCTGGAAACATTTGCAGAGGGAAACTGGAGCAAACCAGCCACTGGCATTCATATAGCTGTGCCATTTGGGCTGAAGGGAAGTATAGGAAGTTGTGAAGTGTGATCCAGCGATAACAGCGTTAAGGGATAAACCGAGATTTTTGATCACCAAGCCAAACCTCAAGGCAGGAAGCCTAGAATGTTAACCAATCTGGTCAGTTATGAAGGAAAACAGACAGCAGCCTGAAAATGGGTGGACCTTATTTTTGTATGAAATACTAATATTTGCAAGGGACAGCCAACACGTTTAAGCGGTAATATTTCTCCAAGTAGAATTTGAACTAAACCCCTTATCTCACTCTATATACAAATTTGTAGTCAAAGGAACTACAAATTCTGAGTAAGGCCATAAACTGTAAACATGTTAGAGGGAAATCTGGGGGGGGGTGTTAGAACATTAGTTTTTGTGAAGATTTCCTTCCCTTCCATTCTGCCACATGCCCCCCACCACTGCCACAGCTTTTACTTTCTGACTGGATTTTATCTATTACTGGCTAGCCCCAAAGTCACTTTGTAGCCCAGGCCACCCTGGAATTTGCTATCCTGCCTCTGTTTCCTAAAAGCTGGGATTACAGGCATCGGGCTGCAAAGATTTCCTTTAAAATGTGAGCCCTGGAGCACAGGTGATGAAATAAAAACAAATGGGAAGATGGGTTGTGTTGGACCAAAAGCCTTCTTCCCAGCAAAGGAAACGGTGAACAAGAAGAGACTGCCCCTGGACAGGAGGAAATATTTCAAACCATAGGCTTTGAATATCCAAACTCTAAAGGCTCCAGCACAACAAAAGTACCATCTGACGAAAACGGGACTTGAGGGGAGGGGCCGTAGCTCATTTGGTGAAACAGTTGTCCTGGAAACATCAGGACCTGAGTTCCGTCCTGAGAAGTCATGTGAAGAATGCTGATCATGATGGCACACTCTTGTCAGGCACACACTGGTGAGGTCAAGACAGGCAGGGCTCACTGAACTATCCTGCTTTGCAGGTTCCAGAACCGTAAGACACCCTGTCTCCAAAATCAAGCTGGGTGACTAACTGAATAATGACATCTGTGGCTGACTTCTTTTCTCCACATATATATGTACACATGTGCATCCATACCCTCACACATGTGTGCACCTACACAAACACGAATAAAGGACCCGAAAAGACATTTCTTAAAGCAGTGGACACAGATAGTCAATAGGTAGATACAAGAATAGTCAGCATCTTAGTTGTCAGGGAAATCCCAGGCACAGTAAGAGGAAGACATCATCTAACACTTCCTAGGATGACTATCATCGAAAGATGAAGGCTCGGTGTGTTGAGGATGCGTGAAAATGAGCCCCTTGCCTGATATTCTTGGGTCAGCTCGTGCTGGGGTTATGTAACCACTGGAGAGATGGAGCACTTCGGCAAACTGAACAGGACGTTTTGTAGAACCCAGCAGCTCTCCTTGTGTACGTCACAGAACTCAAACCAGATGTTAAGAAGATACCAGCACCCCATGCTCACTTCAGCCTTGTTCTCTGTAGCTCTGGAGTCAGCCTGCAGGCGTTTGTCACAGACCAGGGAGAAAGGAGGCCGTGTAACTAGAGATGAATACTACTCAGCCCTTGAAAGGAAGGCAGCGCTGCCCTCTTTAGAAACCTAAGCCAGAAGGACAGCGTGGAAATCAAGCAAAACTAAGCAGACAAGGATGTGCTCTCCACTATCACTCTTTTCTGTGTCACCGGAAACGGTGGCACTTGTGGAAACAGGACAGTGGTATTACTGGGCTGAGTTAAAGGTGTTGAGTCCCCAAAATTCCCTTTAAGGAGGGAGGCATAAGCTCAGGAGGATTACTGCCAACTTTGGTGACTGTCGTTAAAAACAACATGATACATGCTTGGGAATTGTTAGAATACATTGTAAATATTCTCACCACATTCAACAAGATCCGAGACAGCATAGCTATGTGTCATTTGTATACTATAAATGCATATTGTGTGTGTGTGCACTTGCACTTTTCCTGACATAGGTGACAGTCGCTCCAATACTTAATGTCCTAAGAGAAACAAGTGCCTCCCCGTGGGGACCCAGTGTCTTCCTGTGTGCTGTACTCAGGGGCATACGTTTCAAGGGAAAAAGCAATTTCTTCTTTTGCAACTTAGGCTAAAGATGGGAACTCAGCTAGTCAGTTTTCCCTGGTGTCAGTCTCGTTTATGTTCTGATGCTATTTTATACCGATCCAGGGTACCTTGTTTTAGTAGGAAATATACTGAGGTTCATTTATCTGGGTGCATGAAGGTTTTAATACATGCTCTGTCTTTGTGCTTTCTTGGGTCACTGAAGCACCCTGGGCTCCAGTTTCTTAATTGTAAAACAGATAGCAACACTGACCTGCATTACAGAAGAATAAGTAACTCATCAACAGCCACAAACTCTGAGTAAGCATCGAATACTAAATAAGTGCTGAAAGATGAAGGGAATTTACTTATTTATATCAAGTCTAAGCCAAAGTAGGCTGAAGTTATCAGAAAAGGGGCAGGGTTCTGTGTGTCTCTCTCTGTGTGCTGGGGATAAAACAGGAAGGTGTTCAGTGGGCTGGGAAACTCTGGTTTAGTACCGAAAGGTTCACGGGGTTGGGACACCATCGGACACATTCGTCTTTGCCCACGGCAGGGATTTTGGTGAACCCTGGTTGGATTCCTTTGCTCATCCTCTTACAGATCTTAAGTGCTCATCATGGACATTATTGGTGCCAGGCGTTTTGCTGAGACCTCACCGAGCCCAAGATTTATTGGAGGAGATAAGACATAACCAAGCATCTATGGTATAAATCTCTGTGAGAAGCAGAGGAGCTGTAAAGCTAAGTGTTATATATGAACTCAGAGGGAGGGTTTAATTAGGGTCAACGGAGGAAAGTGCACTGGAGGGAATGGAATTTGAAGGACAAGGGCAAAGAGGGCGGCAGGGCAGGGGGAGCTGTGGAGGGACCCCTCAACTAAACTGGGATAGGAAATGTAAACTGTGAATTTTCAAGAACAGATCTCTTGCTTTTTTGGTGTTGACGATGTGTAGGAGGGCAGACTCCAGACTGGTTGGGGAGGGTTATGAAGGAGCCTACATATTGATGGAAAGACAGAAAGGCTCATACAGTATGAAAAGGAGAAGTGTATGAGCAGCAACCCGGAACATATCTTCCTGGTATGTTGCAAAGAGCAGTCACAGGAGGGTGGGGAAGAACACCCACAGGCTGCGGAGAATGGAGCGAACATCGCAGGACTCCTGGTCTAATAGGAAGATATCATGGAAAGAAAAGACTGCTGAAGCCACAGGCACAGGGAGATCCCAAAGAAGAGGCAGGAGCTCCACAGGTGTCAACTTGTCTCCCCAGGGCTACATATCCCAATGGAAAGATATAATTTGTGTGATTCAGATAGAGATGAAAATGGTGGTTAAAAAACCAAGTAAATCACTTAGGAACTTGGCAGCTCATATTGAGCACAGTATCCTTCAGGGTAAGGCGATTTAACAGAGAGGTGGGGAGGGGCCTAGATGGCTGGTGGACACTCTTTTTTTTTGTTGTTTTTTTTCCATACATTGTTTTGTTTTATTTTTTCCATTCAAGAACATAATTAAAGAAATAATTTTTTTTTTCTTTCTTCCCCTTCTCCCGGTCCCCTCCCACTACCCCCTTACCCCTCCTCCCTCCCCCTTCTTCCTTGAAAGAGGGCATGGTGCCCTGCCCTGTTGGAAGTCCAAGGCCCACCCCCATCCCTCCCGGCCTAGGAAGGAGTGCATTCAAAAAGACTCGGTTCTCAAAAAGATAATACATGCAGAAGAAATAGGTCCTGGTGTTG
>PVIU01005072.1:21232-118457 GCA_004026605.1 Ondatra zibethicus
TACCATTATAGAAATTTCATCCGATGGATGGAGATAGAGACAGAGACCCACATTCACATCAGAGCAATGGATTGAGCCCCCAAGGTGCAGGTGAAGAGCAGAAGGTGGGAGAAGATGAGTTAGGAAGTTAGGACCGTGAGGGTCTGGTCCACCTACTGAGACAGTGTGCCTGAACTAATGGGAGCGCACCAATCCACCTAGACTGGGACTGAATGAGCATATGATCAAACCAGACTCCCTGAATGTGGCGGCGAAAGTTGGCAGATGGAGAACCCATCAACAATGACACCTGGTGGACACTTTTTAAAAACAGATTCCCCAGGGTGAAAGAATCTACCGGGGTCAAGTTGGCTCAGGATGACCCTGTGTGAGTTGTTGTTTGCCTCTGAGTGTATCATCAGGCCTTACGATGCTACATTGTATGTGCAGAAACACAGCAGAAATCGTTCCAAAGGGATGTTTTTGCACCTACCGGCAATCTTCTGAATTTTATCATAGTGTTTAACCTTGGATGAAAGAGGCTTCAGTTTTGTAAAATACAAGTTTTTAAAGTGCATTATCTTGGGTGAGCAGTATTACGTGTAAACCTCATGGGAAGGGCACAGAGAGGTGGAGTGTGGCTTCAGCAGTATCCTGGCCTGGTAAGTCATCCTCTCTCTGCAGTGCTTGGCAGGGTATTATGTGCAGAACTGAGCTCAAGGCCTGTTATATATCTGTCACATATCTCTCTCTCTCTCTCTCTCTCTCTCTCTCTCTCTCTCTCTCTCTCTCTCTCTCTCTCTCTCTCCTCTCTCTAAGTTAAGCATTGGCTGGGAGAGGGCTCAGTGGGCAAAGTGCTTGTGTAAGGACCTGAGTTTGAATTCCCAGGATCCACCTGAAGCCAGAAGTGGAACTGTCCCCTTATAAATCCACTGCTCCTATGGGGAGACAGAAGGTGGGAGGCGGGAGAGTCCCTAAAAATTGCAGGCTAGCTAGCCTGGTGTACGCAGCAGCAAGCAAGAGACATTCTGACTCAAATAAGGTAGAGGCAAGGACTCATACTGGACTTTGTCTTCTGACATCCATAAACAGACATGCATACACATATTGAAACATTGTTTTAAGTATGACCTTATTTTTCTTGTTATCAAAACAATGTATATCCAATGGAGGAAAACTAGAAGACAAGGAAAAAGTTCACCCATGTATGTTTTCCCTGGGTACAGTGAGCAATCTGAGCTCCTCCCAATGTGAACTGATTCAAATAAAAACTAAGCTATACTGCATGGACTTTTTTTTATCCATCCTTTAAATTTTTTCAGAAATAATGTTATTCTTCCAGTAAAAACTTTTGTATCATTTCTCATACTTTATGGAATTCTTAAACTTAAACAATTTATTGTTGTTAATGTATTGCTATTATTTTATTTTAATTTAATATGTATGGATATTTTTACCTGTATGTATGTCTCTGGACCACTTTTGTACCTTGTGCCCCTGTACATGAGGAAAAGCTGTTGGATCCCCTGGAACTGGAGTTACAGATGGCTGTGAGCCACCGCTTAGGTGCTGGAAATTGAACTCAGGTCCTCTGAAAGAGCAGTCAGTGTTGTTAAACTCTAAGATATCTTTGCAGATCCTAGTATATTATTTTAAAACTCAGTTTGCTTGTTTTACCAAAATATGATGATTAACATCCTTGCAGATAAATTGTCTATCTTAATTATTTCCCGATCATAGATTCATATAACTGGGTTTTTTGTTAATTGTGTCAGCAGCTGTGGAAGCATTTATCAAATTGACCATCATAAACTTTAAGCTAGCATCACCACTTACCAGAAAACTGTGACAACATGCAGCTCATCTACCTTTGTAGTAATGAGAAAAAAATCTTTGCATAGTTAAGAAGCTAAAATATTACTGTTTAAATTTTGCTTATCTGGATCTTTTAAAATATGCTTGTCTGTCACATGGTTTTTATTTTGCTTTTGTGATTTGTCTGTTAAATTTCAAGTAGAAATTGTCTTTCACTCCGACTCTGCCTTCCTGGGTTTTTTTAGCCTTATTCCTGATTGGCATATTTGTTTCTTAGGCTGGATTATGAGTATCTAGCACCCAGTCAGTATCTGATGGAGGTATAGATGCCTGGGTATCAAAGAGATTGTACAACCAAGGTGAGAGAGGGTTTCTGGATACTCAGTCAGACTTACAATAAGGTAGCAACTTGTGCAATAAGGTAGTAACTCTTCCTCTAAAGCAGTATAGAATTACAGTACAGAATTCAGGGACGTTCCTAAGACCAAAAGAGACGTCTCATGACATGTCATAGGGAGTAAAGGGGACAGGAATTCTGAGAATGGGCCCTGTGCTGAAAGTCTCAGTGGAGATTGAATCAGGGCCAACTCTGCCGGCATGGCTGCATATCTTTCCTTTCTTTTTCTTTATTATTTTCAATGTTTTTCCAAAAGGATAACTTAGAATTGATCATCTATCACTTCATGCAAAAGGGATTCTTTGGAGTTGTTACTATTATTGGTCAGTTTTATTTGGATAATGGCATTTGATTTCACATCAGAAAGTAGATTCATTTCTCCAGGCCTGCCTGGGATGTCATGACAGGTCCTCTGT
The DNA here is from genome assembly GCA_004026605.1 of Ondatra zibethicus. Lineage (NCBI taxonomy): Eukaryota > Metazoa > Chordata > Mammalia > Rodentia > Cricetidae > Ondatra > Ondatra zibethicus. The sequence continues at coordinate 23,840 of PVIU01005072.1, forward strand.
TCCCTTGGCCACCTATAGATGGGTTTAATGCTGCTTCCTGCCTACCATGGAGGGCCTCCTTCACTTCTTGCTCACTCTCTTTAGAAGTCTTTGGTAGTATTTCTGGGGAAACATCTGGGAATGAAAAAGAAGGATAGATGCTAACAGGAGATGATAATTTATTTATAAATTAGTTTTGGTACAAGGGTCACAGATCTGAACACATGGCAGGGTGTTTTATAAAGTCAATGTATGCAGATAATATTCATTCAGTACATTCTGCATAATATTCTCTGTGCATATTTACTGTTTTTATCATATCAACATTAATTCTAAATCCATATTTATAATCAGTATATATTGATATGGCAGAATTTGGTTGATTGTAAACTGTATGCACCATTTGCCTCCTGTGTCCTTGTTAGGGACGGCTTTATAAATCTCCCGTTTATGGGGCATTCAACCAGAAACAAATGAAAAAGAAGTTTGAGACTCTTGGAACTTATTTTTTAATTTGTATAAATTCTTTATCATTTGCTAGGTTACTAGAATATTCTCTTTGAAGCAAATGAAATTATTTATATGTATAGTATGTGTGCTTATAGCTTACATCTTTCATCACATATTGTTTACATGTATATCTATGTTGGAGTACTTAAACTATATTTGTGCAGTAGAAAGTGAAATTTTGACATGTGGGTGCTTTATTTGAACATTGTGGACATCCACTTCTCATGACATCTATTCAGAGATAACCTTTTTAACATGGGGCATGCAATTTGGTCATCTATAGAAGCAAGCTAATCAGTTCATCCAAACCTCTTTTTTTTTTCCAATTTAATAATGTGCTGCCTAGAGCAATGGCGCCCCATTTCATTTTGCAACTGCTGTGCCTGTGAATTTGGTGATATTAATGCCGTAAAGAAGCCCCGAGGAGTAAACATAGGATAATAGTTTGGAAGATAAATGGAGATTTAGATAGTGATTAATAACTAATTGTAACTAAACTTGTACACAAACAAGTTTCTCTACCTCCCTAAGAGAAAAAATAAAAAAAACCAACCAACCAACCAAAAAAGCAATAAAACAACAACAACAAAATACTCCCTTCAAAATGGAGTTCATTTGTGTGGGCCAACTACTCCTGGGTTGGGGCTTGTCCTGGAGGGTGGTTGATCACTGTATCACTCTACTGGAGAACCATGATTATTTTGAAGTCGCTTTAATAAAGAATGAGAAAGTGGTCAGGAGTTCTGAAATGAGCAACAATGAGATTCATAAATGCTTTTGGTGGTGGTGGGGAGGCTGGATTAGAAAAGGAGTGTGCTTGTGTTGTTCCGCTGAATGGACACTGTGAATATCCACAGTACCCATGAGACTCTGATTGGAGAAAATAAAAACGAGGTGGAAAATCTGGTAAGAAACGGAGATACAAAAGTGATCTTGAACATCAAAGCCAGCTGTAGTGAGCGCACCAGGAGCTAAGGCTATTCTAGTAGGGACTATTCTCTAAGGGAATATAGCCAATCACTTGTGACCTGGATCTCCCACAGGTGAATTCTTGAATGTTGAATCCAAGACCAAAATTGGCATGTATTCATCAGGTCCAGGTCTGATATCAGGGATTGGCTTTTCCTGTCCCAGGCTGACCTTTCACTGATGCTGACTGCCTGGCAATTGTTAAGTAGAGCCCCCAGTGATGGGAGTGGTGTGGGGGCTGTGACACATTCCAAGCGGGCAGGAAAGTTTTAGGTCTTGTAGATTTTGGTCACGTGAGGATCCTAAGTTGCCTCCCTAGCTCTGTTTAATGTGTTCTTCTTCTAATACATTCTCTCTTCCTCACTCTCACCCCGGTGGCATCTTTAATAGGCCCCTGCCATCTTTTGACAGTCATTTTTTCACAAGAAACAATCCAGGATGTTCCTGACCACCTCCCCTCCTCCTTCCTCCCCCATCCCTGCTCTTCCCTCCTCTTCCCTCCTCCCTCTCTCCTACTGATTTGTTATTATGTACTGCAGCTGCCTGGAGGATTTTTAAATAGACCCATAAAGGCACAGCACTGCCTCTTGGAAGTTTAAATAGAACCTTCTCGTTAATCTTGCCTGTCGTGGTTGAAGGGGCAGCACCTGGAGAAGAAGGCGATGAGCAAGGGGCCTGGGGTACCACCCTGAGGTTGCCATTTAGCAATCTTTCAGGTGTCCTATGGTCTGAAAGCATTTAGATTCAGCCATGGGTGGCTGTGCTTGAGCCTGAGTGGATTTGGTGCTGGACTGAGAGGCCGTAGACCTGGAAATATGGTCCAATACTAGAGCAAAAGGCAAGAAGAAGCTACGGTGGAAACGAAAACTCCATCTCCATCTTCTTCTAATGTGTCACTCACCTTCTGGACCCCCAGAGGCAGGCTATGTTTGGTCTTATTAGCCTTTAGCCCTGAGTGGGAGCCTGGAGTGGGAAGGGCTACTTAGTGGCAATTGCATCCATGTCACGATTCTTAAGGGACAGGTGTATAAATCAAGGGACAGCATAAAGTCCTCAGGTCAGTATCCGAGGGATGTGATGGGTGGTGGCCACGAGAAAAGACAATGGATTTTCAGCAGAGGGAAAGCAGGCCGCAGATTCTAGTACCCAGCTCCCACCCTCTCAATTAGTATTATTTCTAATTTAGATTTAACAAATGTCAAACCTTGCTACTAATTTAGCCATCCCGTAAATACTGAACAAAGGTGATTGTGGGAAATGCTTTGAAGTCAATGGGAAGAAAAGAAGTAAATGAGGTCACTTGTTAAATTCGGGGTCTTTAACATCGGGCCAAGGTGCCATTCAGAAAAGAGATTTTCAAGTTATGCTCAACTCCCTGGAGGAATTTTCTAGGATGCACTGCTCATCCAAGGCTGGGAATAAAAGTAGGCAGATATTTAGCGAACAGAATTGAAATTCTGTAGAGTGTGAGCAACTGGGTTGAACATAGTTTTGGTGAAAGGAACATAGATAATATCAGCTCTTGGCACCATTAGACAATTTACGAAAGAAACCAGAACAATAAGCATCCAGCATCTTCATATTTTGTGTTATGAGTTCATGCACATAGTTCTGTTCCACATTCACACCACCTTGTGAGGCAAGCAGTGTTATCTTCATTTCGTAGAAGAAAAAAATCCCACACTAATGGATTACATGGTTCCTTTTAGGTCATTCAGCTGGTGAGTAGAGAAACAGAATAATTCAATCGTGTTATTCATTTTGTATCCTTAAGGGATGACACAGTGTATTACATGTGCATTTTTTCCCTTAGTGTTTGAATGGCTGATACCATGTGTTTTTTTCTCCATAATCCTTATTTCATCCTTTTAAAATACATTACAATTGTACGTCTCTGTGTGTGTGTGTGTGTGCGTGTGCACAGGCATGTACAGGCATGCTGGAGTATCAGAGGATAGCTCCCAGGTCTTGATTCTCCCTTGTTGAGGCTGGGTCTCTCTTGTTTCTGCTATGCTGTATACTCCAGTCCAGCTGGCTCATGAGCTTCCAGGCTGTTCTGTTGTCTACACCTCCCATCTCCCTATAGGACTGCTGGGATTACAGATGTGCACCACTGAATCTGGCTTTTTTTATGTGAGTTATGGAAATCTAATCCAATTTTTTTAACTTGTCCAGTAAGTATTTTTACCCACCAAGGCATCTTGTTAGCCTACACAATCCCCATTTTAAACTAAACACACCTAATCCATTGTAAGCATTTTTAGGAGAAAAAAAGGGGAAATGGTCTTGGTGGCCTGAGTAGAGTTGGTCATGGGACATATCCCAGGGCTCTGGTATTTAGGGCATGGCCTGAGGTTCAACAGTAAAAATGTTACTTGTCAGTGTTCTCCAGGGCATTGTTAGAGTTCGGAGCCCCAGCTCCAGCCTTTCTAACACACAGCTCCAAGAAGGGGTGAGTGTCATTGAGAGGGTGGGGAGCATCCTTTCAAGTGGAAGCTGCAGTGTGTTAAAAGTGGGATGTGCGGATCAGAAGCGAAGGGTCCACTGTGGCTGGGTAGCACTTCTGTGAGAGAGCACAGAAGCGTCCCAGGAGGGGTCTCTCCTTCCTGGCTGTGTGTTCATGCAGGAGCAGCTGAGGCAGTCAAAGTGAGTGGTGATATTGTGTAAGATCTCTAGGGATAAGGAGCATACGAAGGCTGATCATAGATTTTGGTCCATTGTTAAGAGCATTGCGTCTGTCTTGTAGATTATGAAACTCTAGATTTGTGTGTGTGTGTGGTGTTCTCACATGCCTGGGTGGATGTGTCTATGTGTGTATGAAGTTGGTATCACTTTCCACTTTATTTTTGGAGATGGGATCTCTTTCTGTACCCACGCTTGCCATTCTAGCTTGTCCGGCTTTCAGGCTCCCTGGGGATCCCCTGTCTCTGTTTCCCAGTCTGGAAGAGCAGGTAGCCCCTGTGCCTGCCAACTTTTATGTGGGTTTGGCGTACCTTAACTCTTGTTTTTACACCATGTGCCAAGTGTTTTATCCACAGAGTCATCCCCTTGAACATGAAACTCTTCATATAGTTAGTTGGTTTAATAGCTTTTTCTTTTCCTTTTTTTTTTGTGTAACAAGATCATGTATCCTGGGCTGGTCTCATCTTAATTATTTAGCCAGTGCTGACCTTGAATTTCCGGCCTCCAGCACCTAAAATTACGAATCTGCACCCCAAATCACTTATTCAATAGCTTTAAATCCTGTGTCAGTGGAAACTGGCCGTTTCTCAACTCAAAGTATAGTTTTGTGCCCATTTGGATTACATTACCCAAACGTACTTTTGTGCCTGAAAACGACTGGTCTGTATACTGTGAACCAGCGGTACCTTTCAGAATAGTGAACACAGTTATGTCTAACGTGAGTCAACATGGAATCACCAGTCTCTACCCTGATGGAACTGGATTTTCTATTTTTTCTGCCATTATTTCAGTAAGGCTCAATTGATAGCTTTTGATGAGGTCGTCCCTAACTGTTATGTTGAAATTCTAACTACTAAAGTGATGCTATTAGGAGGAGGAGCCCCCAGGAGATGATTAGGTTAGAGAGCCAGAGCCCGCGCGAAGAGGACTTGGATGTCCCCTCCACCAGGTGAGGAAGGTGTCATCTCTGAACCCAGAAAGTATCCTTTCCCCACACTGACTGTGGACTTCACATTTTCCATGAACTTAAATTTGTTAAGACATGGGCTATAATTCCCCTTAGACCATCAACTACTTAAAACAGGATACAAACATACAGGTCTCATATTTCCCACTCACAGTAATACCCTGATAGCTACAAACATTGCCTTAGTGTGTACTGAGGTGAACCGGCACAAAGCAAGACTTGTTAGGTAATCTTGAAAACCAGGATCTTGTATAGTTCTTGCCTCCAAATTTAAGTTCCTGGAAAATGTGGGTTTTTTTTTTTTTTGCAAATTCCCAATCTTTATTATTTTTTTGATTTTTATTGAGCTCTACATTTTTCTCTGCTCCCCTCCCTGCCTCTCCCCTCCCCTTCAACCCTCTCCCAAAGTCCCCATGCTCCCAATTTACTCAGGAGATCTTCTCTTTTTCTACCTCTTACTGTCTCAGTTCTCTGTGAATTGGAGGCAGCACTTAGTCATTTAAGGTCTTTCAATTCAGCCTCCTGTGGTTGCAGGGGCATAGCTAATCAAGTGTTGGGAACAGGTAAGTGAGTGATGGACAGAAGGACTGACATTTGGCCAGCCAGATGGACAGACTACATGTGTTGCCAAAAGCTTGTTTGTCTCACAAAGGGTTTTAAACTTCGCTGGCTTTTCCTTGTTCCTTTTATAAGGTAACTTCATATCTGACTAGCTGTTTGTTTTTGAGGTTCATTTTTGGAGATGAATTTGAAATAATATTAAAAGCCTCCCTAAAGTGGAAAAGGATTTGGCTGATACTTTGTGAGACCAGCTGTAGCTGGCCATGCCTGTAACCCTGTGATTCCTCTCTGGCCCCCTTCCCTTCACCCTCACTGATGACCCCTCCTGTCATTTTTCCTTGGTGATATCTTAAGTAGACATTCTGTTAAAAGGCGAAGAGATATTAGACTCTTACGGTGTATTACACAATTGCTTCATATGCATTACCTCAGGGGGCTCTTAGAGCATCTTCAAGGATAGGGCTGTGTGTTATTCTTATGCCCATTTTACAGGTAAGAAAAGAGTGTATGCTAATCGTTCATTGGGAGTCCAAGGTGAGGTCGGGTTCAGGTCTCCTAAGTAAGTAGCATTTATTTATTTATTTATTACCAGCTTTTGTGACAACCTGCCTTCCTTCTCTAGGTGAGTTCTAACATGTATTTCAATGGCAACAGACACCTCCTCCAATCTGTTCTGCTCTCTCTCAATTTAGGGTCCTGTTGTGATAGTCTTTTCCCATCTCGCTATGTTACTGATTTAGCTTATTGTCGACCAACTGCCCTTTATTTTCGTCTGCTCATTGTGGCTGGTGAGAACGTCTGTTTTCCTATGAATGTGTATCTTTTCGAGATAACCTTTGTCTGTCGGGCTCTGACCATGTCGTGGTTGTGCACCAGTCCCTCAGAATTCTGGCGAGTAAACAACTGGACTGATTGTCCCTTTAAGTCCTGAGACATAAGAGTGGCCTGAGGGATCCTAGGGCTCTTGGCCACACGCTGCAACCCAGAAGTTGGCTCAGGACATGTGGCAGCTCCTATCCTGGCCAGGCTAGCTGGCAGCAGACCCAGGGAGCTGAATTTTAGTGTCTACCTGCAGTGCAGTCTGGCTTCAATGCCCAGGAAGACGAAATGGCTTGGTGTCCGTCTGGACTCGGCGATCACCTCCTGGGAGAACGAGACCTGAATTAGATTGTCACAGCTGAATGGAGTGGGGCATTTGGTGTCCTAAAGCTTGGCGATTGGAGAGGTGCTTATCACATTTGCTGAGTTCCCTGTGCCATGGCTAACATCATTTTTAGTTCCACTTCTTCTGATTACTGAGTTGTCTTAAACAGCTTTGTGCATGTGTGAAAAACAATGTCTTTGTCAGACAACTTAGAAGGGGTTTTTGCTAATAATAAACCGATATATAATATATATATAATTATATATAATTTTCCTTAATGCCATGGAATCTCTGTGACCCCTTGCAGATTTTGTTCATTCATTGGAAGGTTGGAGTATCACATGATGGAAGAGCTTAGGCATGGCCGTGGGTTCCAGCGAGTGCTCACTGTCACTGAGCACTCTAGCAGAGAGGCATGTCTGTGGACATGCTGAAATGGATGTTTGCCTAAGAGGCAGCTACTGGGGTTTTGCTGTGGAAATGGAGGTGGTCCCACTAATGAGCCAAACTTTCAGACATTAAAAATCTGCCTACCTGCTCCCCCTTCCCAAAGTCTGAGTACAGACAGAACTACAGAACTGCTCTCTGATGCTGAGACCAGGGCACAGGGGACAGACCTGTCATTCTTCGGCAAAACAGCTTGAAGAGCCAAGGCCAGGGAGGGCTTATCTGTCCTATGGTCTGTAGTGAGGAGAGGGGCTGGGGCCAAATTCCTGGTGAGGGCTTGGTTAAAGGGAGCAAGCAGAGACATTGGTGAAGCCAAGCATGCTCATTTCATCTGCTTCAGAAGGGAAGGGCCGGGCTGAGCATATCCTTGAAGGGAAGGGATTCTTGAAGACTGAGTATCTGTGCATTGTACAACATTGTGACTCAGATCTGCTTTGGGATTGGTCTGAATTACAGCCATCACAAACTGGCTAGGGATGCTACATGTGACGCTGAAATTTTTCAGCTGCTTTGGGAATGCATACTATCAGTAACACCCCAATAGCATTCACTGATCCCTGCTTCCTCCTGCCCCTTCAAGTTCACAGTTCCCCAGAGGTTATCATTCATGAAATGCTTTGCTGAGGTCTTAGGTGCAATATAGGTTCAAAATCAGTTATGCTATGAGCTAAAATGGCCACCATTTTCCCTGTGTGCCTGGTTTGTCCTTACTACCACTGCTATTTGGAAGTTTGCAGTGTGTGTGTGTGCACGTGTGTGTGTGTGTGTGTGTGTGTGTGTGTGTGTGTGTGTGTGTGCGTGCACGTGTGTGTGTGCATGCACGTACATACACTGTTTGGTTTTTTCTGGTTTTAAGAAAGAAGGGGGTCTCACTATATAGCCCAGGCTGGCCTCAAATTTTTATTCTCTTGCCTTAGCCTTTCTTTGTCCAGGATTACAGGTACACGCCACCATGTCTGGTGTCTGTACTTCTCTCCATGTTAGGCCCAGCTGCTGATTCTTGCAGAAGATGCACTGATACACACAGCCTGTGCCTTGATCCATGGCCTCTGTCAGATCCTGTTTCTTTTCCCATTGAGAACACAGATGCCCTGATATCACAGTTCACTGCTGATTATAGTCCTCAGGTGTGTAGGAACCCTGGTGATGATACAATGTCACATGGTCTCTGATGAAGTATATCAGGAGAAAAATACCCTTAATACATTGTCATGTTAACTGTCACTACTAACATGCTCTGTGATTTTGGCTTAATGTTTTTATAAAAATTGTAATGTAAGCTTTTTTTTATTAATTTATATTTATGTGTACTACTTTCACATTCTCTGAGGACCTGAAGAGAGCATCTGGAAATGACCATCATAACTTATAACGACTCCCCCATCTTGTGAACTTAGATCTGGTAGTATAGTAAACTTAATTCCTTCTTCGCTTAAGTTTGCCCTTTCTTTTCCTGTGACAGTAGACAATAGGAAAGCCCTCTTGACATGAGCGAGTTTGATAAGGCTGTGCCAGCTGGTGCGGGAACCTGGCTTTTTCAGAAAGCCAGAGATGGTGCCAGCAGTTATAGTGGGCACCTGAGAGTTAGGGAGATGCCATGCAGCCCCCGCTGGAGGCAGACGCCAGAACTTTACCCCGTAAAGTGGCAATACACAGATTAATAGAAATGGATTAAATTAATATGTAAGAGCTAGCCGATAAGAAGTTAGAGCTAATAGGCCAAGCAGTGATTTAATTAATCCAGTTTCGGAGTGGTTATTTCAGGGCTGAGCAGCCGGGAAGGAAACAAGCGGCTCACTCCTCCTACACCCGAGGATCTTGGCAGGCAGCACTGAAGTGGAGCAAGTGCATGGAATGGTTTCCTAGCAGGGCACCTACCAGCTCTGCGGTCTGGTGGGCCAACATGCTGCCTGTGGCCAATATTGTGGATCTGCAAGAGATGGATTAGAGCTCCTTTATCTCACATAGATTCCATTTAAGCCCCTTAATTTTCTCTACTTACATTTTCCTGTAGATATTATTTTACGTGCTCCAAAATAGGAACGGGGCATCCAGAGAGTGTCCCTGAGCTTTCACCTTCCCTGCCTGCCACTGGGTACAGGCTCTCTCCCCTATGTCCCTCTGGACCTAATGTTCTGTTCCAGGGTGAGGGGTCAACCTTGCCACTTCACTGGAATACCAGTCCCTGGCACGGTTCTGCCCACACCCTTATCTCATTCCTGTGCTTCTTATTTCCACTTCTGTTTTGCACAGGCCTATCTGCCCATCAGAGGTTCTAGTTTCAACCACGACTTGGATTTTGTTACAGTCTTAATTTCATTCTAATGATAGTGCAGCAAGAGCAACATCTTCATAGCTAAAGTTTCTACGGTTAGTATTTCACTATTTCTTTTACAGTTTTATTTGTTTATTATTTAGATTCCAGGATTATTTAGTTCCAGGATTGCCTGGAACTCACAGCAGGCAACCTTCCTGCCTCCACCTCCAGAGTGCTAGGATTGCAGACATGAGCTACCATGCCCAGCCTGACCGTCTTTTTCCTGTCTTTGGGTGCACATGTATCTATTTGGGTCTCTCAGAAGAAATAAAGACATTCTCGTCTGGGCCAGGCAGATATAAGATTAAAGAACAGTGTCTGCATTCATTTTTTTTTGTCAGCTTCTAATGCATACCCTGAATACTTTGGTGAAGATTTATCTTATTTTTAATTATATGCGCGTGCGTACATGCACACGCCCTCCGAGTCTAGGAAAGGCATCGGATCCCCTGAAGATGGACTTGCAGGCATTTGTGAGCCGCCCGATATGGATTCTGGGAACCGATTGGTCTTTCTGCAAGAGCAGTATATCCTCTTAAGTACTGAGCTGTCTCTCCAGCTGGACACAGAATCCTTCAACTCTCACAGTAGACCTTGCAAGGGCCTGACTACTGTTACCTTCATAGTTTACTGAAGCCAAGGATAGTCAGGGTTACGTGAATTTGCCAAATATTCAGAACCACTTGGGCTGATACCCAATACTAACACTGAGGTCCTCACCATCTATATAGCCTTGTCCCATCAGATGCAAAGAATCTGGGAACCCTCATCCCCTCATTCATTAAGCTTCTTCCATACTGGAACCTTTTTGCTAGAATGCGGAGGCCATAGAGACTTCATTTACAAGGACATCTTTTGTAGACATTGCTTCTAAAGATCTGGATCGCTGGTGGGGTAGTGCTCCGGAGTCCCTGGCATGTCATTCTGGAACCCTGGCGTGGATCCTACCGAGGCTGTTGTTGAATGTAACAGTTTATAACTTCTGACACCCAAGGCTATGGCTAAAACACTGGCCCGCTGCTTTAAAAACATTCTCTCCTACTTCATGAGGTTTTTAAGTGTCTAAAGGGGGGGAAAAGTCAGGACTTTTAGAGACGCCTTTGTTAAGAAGCGGTAGAAGTTTAGCTGGGCTGAGTTGCAGTGTGGAGATACACTGTTAATCAGCCGGTCGGCAAAATGAGTGAGTGCAGCATTTGCAGGGATTGACTGTCTTCCTGCGCTTGCTCAGAAATGAGTGCCAAGGGCCTGACGCTCTGGGCCACAAATGGCCTTCCTTGGACGAAGAAAGGGAAGCGCCTTCTCCGGCAGCAAGGATGGTTGAAGCTGCACCATCCGCATTCAAAGAGGGTTGCTTGGGCTAAAGCGATTGATTCCTTCCCTCAGACCTTTGCTATTAGCCACAGAACTCACCCACACGGAGCATCGAGGCAGAGAAATCAAAGATAACATGGAGAGAAGAAACAGAGTTCATAGAAGAGGCACGTGAACTGGTGTTTCCTGTGGGTGCCAGGTGGCTTGTGGGTTTCAGTTACCGGAAAGCATTTCATTTCCCTTCCCTTGGGGAGTTTTTCTTCTTCTTCTTTAAATAAAGGTGATGGGGTAGAGGATCCTTAAAAGACCAAAAGGTCTGTCTGTGCGAGACACTTGGTAGGAATTGAGCATGTACATCAGCCTTTGGTTATAGCTTTCTGCCATCAGCATATGAAGGTTCTAATCTGTAGAAGTGAGAGAAAGCTATCATTTTAATGGCTCTGTTGGCCGAAACTTTATGCATGCCACTTCAGGGGCCTTTGAGAGTCCAGTTCTGAGAGTTCCGAGAGTCTGGTCTCACCTTCTGAATTCTGTATCTTTTCTTGGAAACAAAGTAGCAAGCTTTACCACACACTATCTACCATCCTTGGCACTCACCTGCCTTCCAAAGACACAGAACAATTTTCTAGCTCTTCCCCTGCGCCTCCCAGCAGCTGCCTCAGAAACTACCCAGATCAAACTTAATACAGCTGGGTGTGGTGGCACACGCCTTTAATTTCAACACTCGGGAGGCAGAGGCAGACAGGCCTCTGTGAGTTGGATGCCAGCCTGAACCTGGTCTGCATGGTGAACTCCCGGACATCCAGGTCTATATATCAAGAGCCTATCTCAGAAACTCAAAACCCAAAACAAAAGCAAAACCCCAAAACATAAACCAACTTAATATAATTTTCTTTTCCTCTTTCTCTCCCTTGGCTCTGGATGTCAAGGTACTAGTCCCAAAGAAACTTAATATTGGGATTTCATAAGCCCAGAGAGGCACAGGGCTACTATGAAAATCTTCCCCAAGTGTTTAAGATAAACTGGAGTTCTCTTGGCCTAAGCTTGCCGTCACTATTTATTACATGGAATCAATGGGATTTCTAAGTAAATTCAGACTTCTCAGTTGCTAGCTTAAAAGTAAACTTATGGAATCTGGTACATTTAAACACTAGGGACTGACCAACCTCATCTGTGTGATAAAGAAATTGAGATGTTTATTTCTATTTTTTTAAATTTTTTGTGCAGGTATATATTGTGCATTGAGCACACTCCCTCACCCCTACCCTCCCATCCTGCTCCTCTCTACTTTCCAGAGTCCCCCTTATTCCCAGAGAGTCTCTCTTCTACCTTCATGTTCCATACATACACTCCTCACATGATTTAATCTAGCCACACAGAATCTGGGAAGAAATGAGAGGGAAACCCATGCAATTTGTCTTTCTGAAACTAGATCTTTATTCTCAGAAATGTGGGTCCTATGAAAGATGCTTCTGCAGACAGGGGTTCTATGTACACACACACACACTGGAGGAAATATTGCTCATTTATTTACGCGATGTTCATGCGACGTGGATGCCTTCAGGATGAAGCCCCGAGACCCAGGGCAGCTGTGTTTTTATACTCTTTTGGAAGAACAGACACTTCCTATCAATATGAATGGGTGGAAGGTATAATCTAATGTAGAAGACTAAAGGGAGAGCCACGCCTGTTTATCAGAGTCTACCTGTAGTCCATACAGCGTTCCTTCTTGCTGGGTCCAAGACAAGACATTCACAGAATGAGGATGTTTTATCAGACCAGGTAGGTAAGAGAGTTTCTTTACTTGCCTCTTACACAGAAAGGCAAGCAAGAGTGACTTTGATGGAGGCAGCTTCAAGTTTCTATCAGTGGAGACAGGATTAGGAGAAGATGAGAGAGACTGCCTCTCTGTGACTCCCAGTAACCATTAGGTTGAGGTCCTTGCAGGGCAGAATGTTTTACTTTGGAGTGTGGAGTGCCCACCCACCCCCATTCTCATTTGTGTGAATTGTATCTCAAGATTTATTGGTGACCTGTGACACATGTTGGGGTTAGCAGTCTTAGGTGCCAGTCAATGCGAGTGTAATAGGACATACCAAACCCTTAGATGATTAGTGTGTTGTATGAACATTCTTTTTTCTCCTTTCCTTTGCAAAATCTTTTTCTTGATGGGATGGCTATCATTTGTGTGTGCTTCTCCATACCACCTACCTTTTGGCATAGGCACGGACAATCCCTTTGGTATAGGCACACACAATCTATCACCTTGCAAAAGGGGAGGAGCCTGGGAGAAGCCATTGCGTAGTTAACCAACCTTTGACTGTTGCTGGATACAATGAAGCAGACGTGCTGCTGTCCAACATCAATTCTTTTTCTCTTTAGGAGAATTTGTAGCAACAAAGACTTTTCGCCCGCCATTTCTTTCCTCACTCCTAGGCTGCACCCTTCCTAACAACAAGTGTGACAAGCAATGAGTGAGTTCCGGGATCTAGCCCCTTGTCTTCCCGCATGCAGGGCTCTGTGTAAACTTAAGGAAGTTTTTCAGACAATGTTCGGTAGACTCTTTCCTTGACCATGTGTTTCATCCAATAACCCGTTCATAGGTCTTGAGAAAAGGTGATTAAAATATTTCTTAGATGAGTCTGGGGAGGCAAGGGATAGCCATAACGCAACAGGTAAGAACTGTCCATCGAAGAAGTTTCCTTGGAAGGGGCAGACCTCTCTGCACATTTTCCCTTCTTTGTAGTCTGCATTTGTGGCTTCTCTTTGTTGGAGAGCCTCAAACTGGGAGGACTAAACATGCTTGAATAGACCCTTTCTGGCTGCCCTCTCAGCCTCTGGAGTTCTCTATACCCCCCCCCACACACACACACTGTGTGGCTTTATCCACAGAGAAAGGCAGAAGACAAGTTGAACTGTAAGACATCCTGGGGCTCTTTCCTTTCATTCCCTTTTGAGTTAGTGATTTCCCGGGTCCAAGGCTTACCTGAGTTGATAGTCAGCCCAGGCCTTTGCTTTTCACTTTGTATACCTCCTCAGCCCTGATATGTGTGATTCCACCCTGGTTCTCCATGCCTGGACTGGCCTCTAGCCTTTGGACAATTGTTCCCTCAGGCTCATGTGTAAGTGTATCCACCAGGACAAGGGAGTGTTGTGGGTGATGTGTTAATTAATTAAAAGCTCCCATAGGGCCAGCGAGGTGACTCAGTGGGTAAAGGCAGTTAATGCCAAGTCGATGACCCAAGGACCTGAGTTCCTTTCCTGGGCCCTACATGGTAGAAAGAGAGAGCTGATTCCTGCAAGTTGCTCTCTAACTTCCACATGCCCCGTTTACCCCAAATAAATGAGTAAATGCAAGTTTTAGGCAGAGCACAGGTCTTGAAGAACAGAAAGCATTGCTGTGCGATGTTCTCTGAGAGATCGGCATGTGGAGGAAAAAGGAGGATTGCCATGTTGAAGGCATTAGTGAGATGTGTGTGTATATGTACATATATGTGCACATGCAACATAGAACAGAGCACAGCCAGGATTATGAAAATATCAGCTCAGTCATGGGTGAGCGGGTTAAGAGGATGGACTTTTTCTAACATTTTTATTCTAATTAACTCCAAATTACTCTTGAAATTCAACTTCAGACTTAATTTCTCCTTCTAGCCTTGGAACTCTGGCTGGAGAACAATGTGGGACAAGCAGGAGAAAATAAAATTTACCTGCTGAGTTCAGTTTAGGAATTCCTCCTAGAGAAAAAAAAATGGGCAAAGGCCAAACCTCTCAGACTCTGCAGGAGAAGTCAGGGAGCAATTATGTTTTCCTGGGGAGCAGAAAATTAGTGTGAGACTGGGGGATGAAAAATATTTTGATTGATGCTCGAGTCCTGCTGGTGACTGCATCACCTTGAGCAAGTCACTTAATTCAGTTCAATTGGCTCTAGCGAACATGGAAAATTCATACGAAGATAGGCTTATGTGTACACATAGAGATAGCTTGTTCTTCTACAAGATATAGGGAATAGTGATGGTGACCATGTCGCAGAATTTTTGTGATTAACAATACGTGTGTGTGTGTGTGTGTGTGTGTGCTTAATGAACATGGCTGTTGTTGGTATGCCCATATCAACATCATTACACAGAGAGTCAAGGTTGGAGCAGTGTTTCAGAGAAGGTGGCTTCCCAGTGGGATTTTGTTTAGAAGGAGGTTGCAAGGGAGCAAGACAAATTGAACTACGAAATAAAGGAGGGAAGGCTGCACGCTTGGTGAAGGACGGAGTGAGCCTGGAGTGGCTGGGATGTAAAGTCGTGTGAGAGCTGAGATGGGAGGCCAGCACGAGAGCAGATATTGGGCAAACATGGGTGATGCTTGGTCACAGGAGCGGTGCCTGGTCACAGGATCAGTTTCCTTTTCCTATTGTGCGTGTGGTCTAAAGGCATTAAACCTTCCTCAGAGGTGAGTGACATTGCACCCTTGTGTGGTCTGTAGAGAGAACCCTAACACGGAAATGCATAGATTTGAAATAGAACTGAGCACAGTCGGGAATGCAGGAAGCTTGACTCGGTTGTATACCAGATGGCTTCAAAGGACGGACTTCTTCTGACACGTTCATTGTAATTATGCCCCAAGTTACTTAAATTTGGCCTTAGGTGGGGTTAAAGCAGAGATGGACGCCAGGGAACTATCTGGAGGCTAATTTACATGAAAGGCAGAGAACCAAATGAGGACGTTAATAAGCAGTGGCAGGCAGAGGCTCGTGAGGATGCAGGATTTTACAGAGTTAATAAGATCCTTTTTACCTTTTCTTTTAAACTAAATTAGTAGAACCTGAAATAGATCACAAACGTGAGGAGGCAGGGTCAGCAACGAGAGCACAGACCGCACTCAGAGGCTGTGTTCCCTCACCCGCCGCTGCTCACTGTAAACCGTCTGAGAAGCCGTGATTGAGTGGAGCAACCACATCTTGCTCTCAGGAGATCAGCAATCAAGGATATGGTTCCTCTGGTTTCCCCTGACCTCCCTCTGTGGTCTGTGGTCCACCGTGGGCAAGGGAGGCTTCTCTGCTAATTGCAGTTGAGTTCTCTCATGTTCAAGAGCTTCTCGAGACCTAACTTTGCAGCCAGCAAGGCAACAGTTCATTCACACCGCCTTGGCAGAAGGAAGTCATGATGTTGCCTCGGTGGAAGGGATGAGGAAATTGTTCTCTCTCTCTCTCTCTCTCTCTCTCTCTCTCCCTCCCTCCCTCTCCCTTCATCCTTTTTTCTTTCTTTCCTTCCTTCTTTCTTTCCCTTTCTTTCTTTCTTTCTTTCTTTCTTTCTCTCTCTTTCTTTCCTTCCTTCCATTAATTAAATTTATTCATTTATTTTATATCCCGACAGTTTTCCCAGCCTCCTCTCCTTCCATTCCTTCACCCTACTTCCATTCTCTCCTTGCACCTCACTTCAACCCCTTCCTCCCAATCCACTCCTCCTCTGTTTCTGTTCAGAAAGGGGCAGGGCTTCCATGGGTATCAACAAAGCATGGGGTATCAAGTTGAGGTAGGGCTAATCTCCTTCCCTTCTATTAAGGCTGCGCAAGGCAACCCAGTATGAGGAATAGATTCCCCAAAAGCCAGTCGAAGTATTAGGGACAGCCCCTGCTCCCACTGCTAAAAGTCCCACAAGTAGATCAAACTAAGCAACTCTCTTACATATGTATAGGGCATAGTTCTGTCCCATGCAGGCTCCTAGACTCTGTGAGCACCTATGAACCCAGGTTAGCTGGGTTAGTTAATTCCTCTGTGGTGTCCTTGACACTCCTGGCTTCCACAATACTGCTTCTCTTTTCAGTGGAATTACCTGAGGTTGGCCCAAGGCTTTGCTGACCAGTTTCCTTCATGAACATTGATGCAAAAATACTCAATAAAATACAAGCTGAATTCAAGAACTCATCAAAAAATCATCCACCATGATCAAGTAGGCTTCATCCCAGATATGCAGGAATGGTTAAACATATGAAAACCTGTCGATGTAATCCACCATATAAACAAACTGAAAGAAAAAACCTCCATGTCATCTTATTAGATGCCAAAAAGGCCTTTGACAAAATCCAACATACCATCATGATAAAAGTTTTGGAGAGATTAGGGATACAGAAAGCATACCTAAACATAATAAAAACAATATACGGCAAGCCGACAGCCTACATCAAATTAAATGGAGACAAACTCAAAGCCATTCCACTAAAATTGGGAACAAGACAAGGCTGTCAACTCTCTCCATATCTATTCAATACAGTAATCCAAGTTATAGCTGGAGTGATAAGACAACAAAAGGAGATCAAGGGTATATAAATTGGAAAGGAAGAAGTCAAAGTATCACTCTTTGCAGATGATATGATAGTATACATAAGCCACCCAAAGGGCCTTGTTTGTTTTTTTGTTGATTTTTATTGAGCTCTACATTTTTCTCTGCTCCCCTCCCTACCTGTCACCCTCCCTTTCAGCCCTCCCCCAAGGTCTCCATGCTCCCAATTTACTCAGGAGATCTTGTCTTTTTCTACTTCCCATGTAGATTAGATCTATGTATGTCTCTCTTAGTGTCCTCATTGTTGTCGAAGTTCTCTGGGATTGTGATTTGTAGGCTGGATTTCTTTGCTTTATGTTTAAAAACCACCTATGAGTGAGTACATGTGATCCATCTTACACCTGTAAGAATGACCAAGATCAAAAACACTGATGACAATTTATTTATGCTGGAGAGGCTGTGGGGTAAAGGGAACACTTCTGCATTGCTGGTGGGAATGCAAGCTGGTACAGCCCCTTTGGATGTCAGTGTGGTGATTTCTCAGAAAATTAGGAAACAAACTTCCTCAAGACCCAGTAATAGCACTTTTGGGTATATATACAAAGGATGCTCAATTGTGCCACAAGGACATGTGCTCAACTATGTTCATAGCAGCATTGTTTGTCATAGTCAGAACCTGGAAACAACCTTAATGCCCCTTGACCGAAGAATGGACAAGGAAAATGTGGTACATTTACACAACGGAGTACTACACAGCAGAAAAAATGACGATATCTTGAATTTTGCAGGAAAATGGATAGAGCTAGAAAACATCATTTTGGGTGAGGTAACCCAGACCCAGAAAGACAATTATCACATGGATTCACTCATAAGGCCTTGTTTCTTAATGGCTGAACTACAAACTCATGCTTGCAAAGGGGTGACTACAGCAGATCATGGATGGGAGCCAGTGATATCCAGTCTATCACAGGGTCACAGACCAAACAGAGCTGGCACAGTCCCACAGCAAATGGTTATCAAAAGCGTTGTACATTTTAGTCACCATTCCAAGCTTTACCTGCTTTCAAAAGGTTGTCATAGAGACAAATACATTGCTAGCCATGATACCAAGTGATACATTCTATGTGTTAGGTGTCTGTTCATTTCTACCTTCCTCTGATTTTCTAAGAGGCTAATTCAGAAGCTAGTATATACCAAGTCTGGCTAGCCAGCAAGCTCTAGAGTTTTATTATGTGAAATGGTGTTGCTTATTGGAAACGATATCATCTGTTTCATTATTGATGGAACATGTTTTAACCTCATGGAGGAGCCTGGAGACATTAATCAATTTTTCTGGGTTTTCACAGACCTCGGTCAGTTCCCTTTGTCTGCATGACCCAGATTGTTGTGCCTAAGTCAAGGTGTCCGTTGCTGTGGCTTTTAGCTTTTGAAATATTTCTCTATTGTCACCTACCTAACACTGCCTGCTGCTTGGAGCAAAAGGCTGCCTTCATTTCACCTCATTGCCTCTCTGTGGCTCTCTGAAAGCCTGTTACTGTTAGCAATTGTCTTGCCCTACATTTGGAGAGCAGTAAATGTCTGTAGTGCATTTGGAGGAGGTCTTGGTTGAACACCGAGTCTCAGCCTCTCTCGCGCTAGCCGTGAGCACTTTTGTCTTTTCGATGCTGCTCCCCTCACCTGGAGGATACTTGAGTGAGTTTTTAATAAAACTGCTGAGTAAAATGAAGACTTTATTTTTGGTAGTATGTAATACAATTACTCAATGTTTGTATTTAATTTTGACAGTGAACATACAAATTATAGATTTTAAATTTGTTCCATTTGCTGTGTGAGATAATGTTTTTTTTTGTGGGGGAGAGTAAAAGTCCCCTGGATTGGGGCTGGAGAAGTGATGTAACAGTTCAGAGCACAGGATGCTTTCGCAGAAGACCCAGGTTTGGTTCCCAGAACCCACACGGCAGCTTATAAATGTCTACCATGGAAATTCCAAAGGATATGGTACCCTCTTCCGGCCTCCTCAGGTACAAGGCATGCATGTGGTGTACATGCATACATGCAGACAAGCACTTATTACACACATAACACAAGTTATCAGATCTTTAACAGAGTAGCCTGAATCGAGATAATTGATCTGATCTGCCCACTGAAGTGGGACTCTGTCCATCAACAGTGGGTGGAGTATTCCTTACTCCACAGTCAAGAAGAGAAATCATCTCCAGCTACCTTCATCGTCCTTGGTTTCCTCCAGGTGGAAGCAATTG
Organism: Ondatra zibethicus; assembly: GCA_004026605.1. NCBI lineage: Eukaryota > Metazoa > Chordata > Mammalia > Rodentia > Cricetidae > Ondatra > Ondatra zibethicus. Next base: position 43,260 of record PVIU01005072.1, read on the forward strand.
TGACCATCAGTGAGAAGGTCAAGTGCTTGTAGTGGGAAGATGGAATTGTATGGGCGAGACAGATTTTGAGCAAAGAAGTCTCCTGGGGTTGGGTTCATATCATGAAAGACAGACAAAAAAGAAAGACAAAATGGAAGGATGAAATGTTAAAGAATTATTTGTTCAAACTCTGCCGGAAATTAGTCTTATAGTGCAAGGGGGGCATGTTGGATTGTGGATCTTAGAGCCAGAAGAACTGAGACGCACTCTAGAATCTTTGTTGTGTTCAACAGCAGCTTCAAGCCAAATACAGAAGGGACATCTTATAATCTGGCAAATTTAGTTCTTGTGCTGAACAAACAAATAAAACTCATCTAAACCTAAATGGTGAAGATAATCTGCATATCAAAGATCAAAGGGAAAAGTTGACTTGCAAGCTGATTATAAATACTGAAAGAAAGAGAGAGAGAGAGAGAGAGAGAGAGAGAGAGAGAGAGAGAGAGAGAGAGAGTATGTCTTTGAGAGTGCCATTTCTTTCTTGTACCCTATGGGACCCACTTAAGCTGGTGAACTGAAAACCATCTTTGTCTGCATCTTGTTTCTGTTCCTACCAAGGCTACTTGCTGATCTATGTTTTTTTAAATTCTGAGTCTGCTCTATGTTCAAACTCACTAGCTCAAAGTCCAGCACCTAAATGTGCTGACATCACTGGTCCACACTTAACTGTGCTGACATCACTGGTCCACACCTAACTTTGCTGACATCACCACTGGTCCACACCTAACTGTGTTGACATCACCACTGGTTCACACGTAACTGTGCTGGCATCACCACTGGTCCACACCTAACTATGCTGACATCACCACTGGTCCACACCTAACTGTGCTGACATCACCACTGGTTCACACCTAACTGTACTGACATCACTACTGGTTCACACGTAACTGTGCTGGCATCACCACTGGTCCACACCTAACTATGCTGACATCACCACTGGTCCACACCTAACTGTGCTGACATCACCACTGGTCCACACCTAACTGTGCTGACATCACCACTGGTCCACACCTAACTGTGCTGACATCACCACTGGTCCACACCTAACTGTGTTGACACCACTGGTCCACACCTAACTGTGCTAACATAATTGGTTCACACCTAATTGTGTTTACATCATTACTGGTCCACAGATGCTGAAGTGCTGAGGTTTGTTCAGCATGCAGTGACCTCATGTTTGTGTTACAGTGTTGGCCCAAATTGTGGCCGTTTGTTCATATTTACTCCATAGACCCACATTCATAGAGTCTTACAAGGAGCATTAAATATCATTTAGTTCATCATCTCCCTCAGTGCAGGAATCTCTGGCAGGCATCCCATCGCTTTTTCTTAGAATGTTCCTCGTAGCAGCAAACTCAGTTGATCAAGAGAATCTCGTCTATTCAGAATGGGATCACTTTCTTTATTTTAGAATCTGCTGTGCTGTTGCTGTAATTTCAGGGGAGGTTACATTTTGCTTGCTACAGTTATTTTAAGACCCCTTTTCATGTGACCACCACAGAGAACATTAGAACCCACAGGGTAGCCCCAGGTTTTCTCTTCTTCAACCTAAGCAGTCTTAATTTCTGTGGAGCATTCTCAAGATAAATTCCAACTGCTTCAGGCAAGGAACTCGATCAAGACACCAGCGATCACTTTATCGATACATTCTGTTTGCTGTCCAGTGTAATGAGCTGTCACATTCCCCATTTACAGGAGGATCTGTCTACTGAAGCAGTTGGGGACAACTTCAGTCAGCTTCTCAAGTTGACGGTGATCTGTTGATGTAGTTGGTTTCGGGGTTAATCTAATTTGCTGTCACTTGGCCAGACTGTTCTCATCTCTCTAGCCTGCTCGAGTCATTTTGAAGTTTGAGTTTTCTATTGGACACCTCTGTTCTGCTCATCTTCTTGACATGTGCACATTTTGTAAGTTATTCCGCTGTTCTTAAGGTCATTGAGCTCTGAATGGAATGGGACTCAGTAAGCATCTCCCTCTCTAATATTTCTGCAACGATTTTGCCGGAGTTTCACATGGGTTTTACTGAGTCTCTTGCTGAAGTACTTGGTCACATCTGTGATCATAAAATCTCCTTTTTTGGAAAAAATACATATAGGATCTAGGTTGACACACTGCACAGGGCATTTTTTTCTTTTTTTCCTTTTCTTGCAAGTTCATAAACCGTGGTTCTTGCCTATGCAAGGCTCTCGAGTTTCTCCCAGAAACTCCTTCTAGCCCTCTGATGAGCCCTGGAGAGAACCCATTCCCCACAAATAATATTGGATACTCTAGTTCTGCAAACATTTTTTGCTCTTAAAGGACTTTGAACTCCCAATTTTTGGCTTTCTTCTCTATAAGCGCTCTTGCCTTGTTCTGTTAATGAACTTGACCCTTCACAGAGCTGATCTCTAATTCACTCTCTGCCCGTTCTGCAGTCTGCATTCAGCCTATTCTGCACGACCAACTCTCCAATCACTAATGTTCCCAGCACTCCTGGCACCTACAAAGTTGTTTTGAAAGACACTTTGGGAATCAGCACACCTGCCATTCCTTGTGGTTGAATGAAAGTCATCGCTGGGGATGGATGCGGCTCCTGCTTACAGGTCACATAAATAATATCCCACAATATCTGGGAGGGTAAATCACAGTGAGTGCTTTTCTCCTGCAGAGTCATCATGAAATATTATCTAGAATTCAAGCATAGAGAGGGAAATTGCTTGCATAAATGAGAAGATGGGCTTTAAAATTGGCCATACAATAAATAAGGATTCAGGTCAATGAAATTTGTACTTCTTGGTATCCCTGGGCCTGAACTGTACTTGGGTGATACGCATCTGTGTGACCTTCAGTCTGCTGCCTCTGGGACAGCATCCTGTACTTAGGGAAAGATGCAGCCTTATTCCAGGGTGTGAGTTTCACAGATAAGAGAAAGAGGTGACTGCAAAATAATTTCCTAAAGGGAGAATCACTTTCCTGTGGTGACACCAATTCTTTCGGATAATTTGAATATGAAGTTGAAGAAGTGACCGCTGTATTGGGAAAGGAAAGAGCATAGTAATGACAATGCTGTCATTTCCTATCATCTTGCTCTGCTTCAGAATTCCAGCCTCCTGGCTGAATTCTCATGTAACCTTCTGATGTGTATTGTACCATTATCATTCTTTGAAAGATGGGGACACAGGCACAGAGGGGTCCTTACTTAGGACCAAGCTAAGAGGTAGCAGAACCGTCCATGGCTGGGTAAGCAGTGTGGCTCCAGTTCCGGTGTCCACACTAGGCCATAAGCCACATGAAGTAAGCACACACTTGAAATATGGGCTCTCCAAATGGAGATATATTATATGTGCAAGGTATATATGAAGAACTTAATTCATAGAACATGAATTAGCTCATTAATTATATAGCGATCTCACATTGAAACATTTTATATATCTAGTGAACATGTATCTACAAAATCCTTAGCTCATTTATTTTTGTTTGTTTGCAATGTACCCATGAGACAACTTAAGATTGCATATGCGGCTTGTATTATATTTTGGTTCATAAGCTTCAAGACTGTTGTTTAACAAAAACTTAAGGCAAAGAAAACCATTGGGTCTTAGTGAAATCCATAAAACTATAAAGGAATGAAGATGGACCCATGGCAGAGCAGTATGGTGGATTGAGTTGGGCTCCGTTGAAAAGGAGACAGTTTAAATGAAAACTGGAGGCTGGAAAGACCAGAGTCATTCTGAGTGACTTAGAATGGGGTTAAGTGTCCCTTGAACTTAAAGAGAAATATTTGGTCAAAAGTGAATTGATTTTTCAGACACCTCAGAACACTGATCCTTTACCAAACTATAAATCCATAAGTGAACAATCAAGGGACAGGGCTACTTAAAACCATGAGTTCCAGGCAATTCTACAACCTAAGGACCAGGGAGGCAGGAAGCAAGATTTCCAGCCAAATCAAGTGGGATTATGTGACCACATTAGATAAACCACTGACTTAGATAAGCCACCCTACTCATCCAGGGTGATCTAGAGCTCAGCTGGTTGGTACCTACATGCTTGCGCTGAATCAGTCCATGAAGTGCAACCAGACCTCTGTATCCTCCAGTTCTGCATCCACAGAGTCAAGCAGCTCTGCACCCAAACTATTTCTGAAACATTTGAATCTGTACAGAAGTTTTACTGCCATCGTTCCCTATGTTACCCAGCACTATAGCTATTTGCATAGCATTTACATTGTATTAGGAGTTATGCATCATCCAGAGATGATTTAAAGGGTACTTACTGGAAGATTCCCATAAGTCCTATGCTAATCTTCTGCTGCCATTTCATATAAGGGACTTGAGCTTCCCCAGAGTTTGCTATCCATTGTGGTTGTTGAAACCAATCTACCACGTACTCAGAGGGACAGTTGTACTCTATACCAGTAAGAAACTTCAGGTTTTCAGGTTTTCCCGACAAAAGCATGCTCCATCCCTAAATAAGGCTGGCTATTAAAGGCATAATATCAGTTATTAAACATTTTGAAAATTACCCATGCTTATGGGACATCAACTCCTAGCATTATACAATTTCTACCATCCTGTGACCTGATTGGAGAAAGGTGTGTTTTGTGGAATCCTGTAACATGAGGGCCTGCTTGTTGGGGCTTCTGTCCTTCCCAGTTCCCACAGCCAGTAAGTCCCAAAGAAAATCACACAGAGGTCTTCATAAGTTATAAACTGATTGGCCCATTAGCTCAGGCTTCTTATTAACTCTTATAACTTAAAATATTCTAGTATATGTTAGCCACATGGCTCGGTACCTTTTTCAGTGGGGCAGGTCACCTCTCCCTTCTTAGGTGTCTAGACAGGACTGCAGAAAGAGCTTCCTATTCATTCCCAGAATATTTCTGTTCTCCTTGCCCCATCTCTACTTCCTGTCTGGTTGTCCTGCCTATACTTCCTGCCTGGCTACTGACCAATCAGCATTTATTTAAAACATAATTGACAGAATACAGAATTGTCCCAAACCAGAATCTTGTTCAGAGAATGTAATATTTTCTTTAAAGGAAGTAACTCAGAAGCTAGGAAGATGGATCAGAAGCTAACATCCTTGCCACACAAGCATGAGGAATGGAGTTCAGATACCCAGAACCCATGTAAATACTGGGTAGGCATGGCAACCCACCTATAATCCCAGTCTTGGAAGGTAGAAGATAGACAGGGATCCCCAGAACAAGACAGTGAGCAAGGCTGACCATCTTGGTGAGAACTGAGATTTTATTGAGAGAGGCTGCCTTAGTGAGCAAGGAAGAAAAGGTATTGAAGATGATGCCTGATGTCAACCTTGGGTCTCCACATTCACAGGTATACATGTGTATGTACATCTTTGCATGCATGTGCTCACACCCATACAAAAACAAAACCAAAACCCCACCACATACATACATACAAACATACACATACACAAAAATGGGAACAGGATTAAAATATAATATTAAAACATCCACTTGGAGTAGAAGCTGTGAGCTCAAAAGACTTCAAAGAAGTAGATGTTCTGCCTAAACTGAAGAATTACATGAACAAGATAAAAATAAAACATACACCTGCTGATGCAAAAAACCCACAACTTTCACTTCAAAGGGATTCAGAGACAATTTATTCTGAAGCCACCTATGAGTGACCATGGCCCAGGAACACAGATTTAGGTTACCCTAAATTACTTGTTCCAATGTGGAAGCAGTGTCATGATGTTTTTATAGTAACAGCAAAGAAAGCCATAAATCAAGATACTTTTAAAGTACACCAGTGGAGACATTAGATAGGTGGGCTAGGCAGGGCAGGGCAGGGCAGGGCAGGGCAGGGCAGGGCAGGGCAGGGAGATCACTCATATGGGCCTCAGGTGCTTCTGCTTATGTTTTAAGTTTTTTTGGCTGGTCAGAAACTAATTCTGTGTTTGTACATTCCAAAGGATTTAAATCATTAGGCCAGGCAGTAAAAGGCTGTGAAGGCAGCTAAAACTTCCCCAAGGCAAATTGGCCCTGGATCTGCAACATTCCAGTCTTTAGACAATCACTGAGGTTCTAATCCAGGCAATCAGCCTTGCAGAAGGGTCAGTGCAAGCTGCTGCTTCTTTCCAGAAACCTCTGTTCATATACCTAATGCCCCAAAAGAAGACCCTAGCAGAAGAACATGACAGAGAAGAGTGGAGAGGCCACTGTGCAGGGCAGGGCTCTCAGTCTGCAGCACCGGCTTTCCCAGATGTGTTCAAGTACATGTTGTTTCTAAGCTCACAGACGGATGAAATATCTGGGAATCTCCTCCATGCTGAAGCACGTCAAGTCCTGGCTGCAGATTTTAATTGGTCAGGCCTGGACAGTCGTAATCAGGTGTGGAAACAGAGAGACAACTTAAAGGACGACACGGGAGTTGTGGGAAAGTATGATAACCCAGGGAAGCATTTTGCTTGTGTCGGCCTTGGAGTTGGTGTTTGGATCCAAACCAGCAGAGTTTCCTGAGAACAGGGCCGCCCCCTGACACGTGGGCTACAGGCTAGTACGGAGCACCTAAAATGCCTGGTGCACATTTGGGACATCAGCATTCTTCATGAAAGGGGAGCAAGGAAGGAGCCTATGAATTCTAGGACTTTGGAGGAGGAATTGCCCAGGTCTCCAGGTACACATCCAGGGGGCAGATGTGTCCCTACACCCTCATGCATACAGTTTTTTTTTTTTTTTTGACATAGGGTCTCACTCCATAGCTCACTCTGATTGGCACTCCCTTTGTAGGCTAGGCTGGCTTTGAGTCCTTCACAGTCCTCTTTCCCCAGCTTAGGGCTGAGATTTCAGGCAGGAACCTCTTTTTGGACTCTGAGGGATTTTTTGTCCAGCTATTGCTGATTTTTAGCTACTTCTGTAACCTCCTGAGTTCTAGTTCTCGAGGAAGTTCTCTACTGTGGTAGGAGGAGTAATCTTTTCTCTTTATTTTGTTTGTTGGGCACCTTTACATATGTCTACAAGGATCTCGATCGTGCCCACTCCCAGCTCTCCTGCTTTCCCCGGGACTCCGGCCCCTTCGCTTACATATCCTCTTCTCCCCTGCACCCCCCTCTAAGTCCAGTTAGTGGAGTGTGCTAGAATGTTAGCTGATCTTGGACAGGTCTTGCGTAGGTAACGAGAGCTGCTATGATGTCATGAGTGCGGTAGGTGTGTTGTGTCCAGGAGACATCATTTCATGGCACTCACCCCCATCTTCTGCCTCCTACTTTCTTTCCCTCCCTCTATTGATAATGTAATCTGAGCTTTGGGGAGGGAGTTGATGTACAAGTCCGCGTTAGGGCTGAGTGCTCACACACACTCTCAGCTCCTTGACCAGTTATGAGCCCCTGATTAACTGTTGGGCACTGCAGCGAGAAGCTTCTCTGGCCCGAGCAGTGGCTTTAACTCTTTCTTCTACCTTCTTTCCTTTACCCAACCTGACTTGGCTTCACTGCAGGTCCCTGGCACAAATGAGGTAGGCTGACATTGGCACAGACAAGGAGAGTCCGTGGTGGGAGGAAACTGGGTATGAGTGGTCCTGATGTAGACCCGAGGTTACCACGTGACTAGTGCTCTGAAAAAAAAAAAATAATTCTCCAGGAAGCCTGCAGGAAGAAGGACTCCTGGCTGTGAGTCACTGCTCTGCTTGGCCCTCACTGCTGACTCTGTTTTCTCTGAGCTGTCCTTCCGTACTCAGAACCAAAAGGGGGCATTCCGAAGGTGCCTTGGCCCGAGGCATCCATCCTCAGAAGCAATTCTTGCTCGAGGTTGGGACAGAGACAGGGCAGCAGGTTAATGGAATAGGGCTCTGGATCATCCAGGCTTTGGTGCCATTCTCCTCTGGGACTCCCATTAGCATGCCCTTGCTCCCCCTGCACTGTTATATCCCCTGGGCCACCCACACCAGCTCCCATTCCACAGCACAGCACTGCGGCCAGTGCCACATGTAAGGACAGAGGATAATTGGTTATGATTAACTGAGACTGTTAATTTTAAGAGTTGGGGCTCCTGTTTTCATGTTCCCTCTTTCTTGACTTGGCTGGCAATCATTTTGAAGTTCAGTCTTCTTCCTTCCTTCATTTTGTTCTTTCCGAGCAGTATACTGTCTTTGTATTTTTTGCCGCTCTCATTCACAGTGATTCCTGCTTAAAACCCCCAGAGATCTTCACTTTTTCTGTCTATTTATGCCTGTCCTTCCCCTGAAACACAGATGAAATGACCCGGTATGGACTATGAGGTAGGGCTGACTTGTGTCCCTGCTCAGTCTTTTTTGAGAACTCCACATTTCTTTTCTTGTTAAACCCAAACTCTGCACTGGAATCCCCACTGTAAAATAGGAATAGCGTTCTGGGAAGGAAAATAATTGTAACCGATAACATGGAAATGTCTAACTTCACTCTAATCAAAGACATGGAGAGTAAAACCATAGCTCATGTTTAAACCACCAAACTAGCAGAAAAATACATCAAAAAGCACATGTGTGTAATAATATGTGTTCTTTTGAGAAAGGATGTCATGTAGACCAGGCTGGCCTCAAATTCACTCTGTAGCCATGGATGACATTGAACTCCTCCTGCCTCTGCTTCCCAAGAGCTGGGGTTACGGGCATGCGTAAAGAACACGTTGACTATAGGGCCAGAGTGCTTTTATACACTGCTTACAGAAGTATGAAACAACTTAACATTTCTGAGAAATAATATGTAAAAACCCATGACTGACTTTTGAACCATTAGTGTATTTGGCATCTTCCCTGGATCATCTTCTAAAGTTGTCTTTACAGTGCACCGCAGAGACAGAGATAATGGAAACAAACCCATGCCTCAACGAGCCTCCTGCTGAGCTCTGATGCATGGGTCACACTATACCCAGTAGTGCGCAGGCTCTACTTCATTTACCCTGTTGGGTGAATATTTTCCTAATCCATTTTATAGGTTAAGAAGCTGTAGCAAGACAGGCTAAGTAATTGCTTTAGGGTAGCAGGCATCCCGCAGATGGTTGGGTCTGGTTCCAGACTAGGCAGACTCAGCAAACAGCCCTGCTCTTAGGCCCCATTCTGCACTGCTGGGTGGGTGGTACTTTTATTAAATGCCTCTTCCACCTTCTTACTGCTCCCTTACTGTACTGTGCCGGCTTAGGGGGAAAGCTCCAGTCTTGACCTTCAGCCTCTAATCTAGTGTTGAGAGTGTAAGGTCGGCCCTCTGTCTTCTCCTTTCTGCCTAGAAATCAGGCCATGACCTGCTATAGCTCTCTCTGGGATGTAAGCATTCTGTGCCGTGTGGGGGCTTGCAGCCCCTTTGTTTTGCATCTGCAAGATTAGTCTATGGTCCTACTTAGTGCCACCTCTGTGTCCCTTGACACATGGACAGGCCAGGGTGGATTGGGTGGTATAAAGTTTATCTCCCATCAAGAAAAATCATGAATTAGAACCTTTTTTTTCTCCGGATTTGAGGGAAGCCTCTCTGTCACTTCAAGGCCTGGCCATGCTGCTTAGGTATGACATTCTCTCTCTCTCTCTGTCTCTCTCTCTCTCCCAATGCTCTCCCACTTCAAGGCTTAGTCCTGCCTGCCCACCACGGTGATGAGACTCTCTCTCTCTCCTAATCAAGTGCATTTTACATTGTAATTTCAGCTCAGCTCCTTTTCTGAATGTGTCCTTTCTCTTTTATGTCAAGTTGTAGCAAGGATGTCTGATAAATATCTGCTAAGGGGATGGCCTGATTACATGTATTTATGAATCATATATGTGAATGTGTGGGCGTTCATGGGTGTCTTAGTCTCTGTATGGAGGTCAGAGGACAATCTGTAGAGTTCAGTTCTCTCCTTCTGCTTTGTGGGTCAGTAGTTTTCGGAGGGCGTGTGTAGGTGGTGGACATTGAACTCAGGTCATCAGGCTTGGCAGCAAGTACCTTTACTCAATGGGCCATCAATCAGGCCCTCACTTCTGTTCAAATCACAGCCTCTACTAGAAATGACCTCGCTCTCTTCCAGTGAGTACCTTGTAATCATCCTTGCCACTTCCACCACCATCACCACCTCAAAAAGTGACAGTTCTCATGATTACTGGTCATGTGTGGTCCTTTCCTTCCTAAGGCCTGCAACAATCTGGTGATAATTATCTTCCACTTTGCACGGCTGTTACTCGTATATTCCAGCTGTCAGAGCTGTGAACAAGGTCAATTCCACCCAGCTAGGCACGGTGGCACATGGCCCGGTGGTACATGTCTGTAATTCCAGAAGTTGAGAAGTTAACACAATAAGCTCATAGCAAAACCAGCCTGAGGCTATGTGGTAAGACCTAGTCTCAGTGAAAAAAAAAATCTATTCTCTTGTTGAATGCTGCACCCTCATTTGTGTCTAAGACAGGCCTGTGTATAGTGTGTGGCCAGGAGTGATTGAAAGCGTGTAAATATGCAGGGCTGTAGGTAAAACATGCCCCACTGCAGCTCCTACAGAGAACAGTCTTAGCAGGGCATTGCTTCTGTTATTACATCATGCTTTTAAAATAATATTTGTTCTCTCTTTGTTCCTCTGTCTTTGCAAGATTAGGAAAACAGTGATATTGAGTTCTTCCTGCTAAATCCTGCATTGCAATTATTATGAAATCTGTAAATAAAATTAAATGCATCTTCTGCACTCAACTATTCTAGGATTCTTATTCTTATGACTTAATTTTCATTCCTGGAATGAGCTTTCTATGATAAAGTTTCTCTCTCTCTCTCTCTCTCCCCCCGACCTCAATCTTAATCCAATCTTTCAGTCTCCCTCTCTCCCACATGGGCAGGCAAATGCTCTAGCCTGAACAGCCCCCTTTCTCCACCACATGGGGCTCTGAGTATTGGGTGGATAAAACGCAATAACCATCTAGAGATTTGTCTCTTACTGTATTTCTCTTTTACTTACTCTTTCTGTTTTTTCACCTTTTGAGGGGAAAAAAATTCTGCTAGAAAAATTGATGTCTATTGGACCCAAAGTGGTTTCAACTTCATTTTCTATGTGACTGATTTTTGTACTCACCTGCACCAGTCATCGACTTTAGGAGAAATTGTAGTCACGTGTTTATTTTCCAATTTATTGCTAAAGTCACTTTGCCCTTTAGCAGGAAAGACAGTTCAACCCTAAAGTCTCTCCATGGTCTGCACCAGATTGCTTCAGAACATCGGGAATGCCCTTAGGTCAGGCTGGTTCAGGTGAACAGGTAACAGTGCAGCAGTGCAGTGGGGTAGGGGTAGGAGCTGTCTATCCCCTGGAGAGTCCTGCGACGGAAGACTAGTCTTCAGTATGACAGTGTTTGGAGCTGAGATTATCTGGCGCTGATAGACTCTAAATAGAATTGTTTAGGTCACTGGGGTGTGGCCTCAAGAGCAATGATGTGTTTGGGAAGTTGGTTCTTTCAAGTGACTGTTGTAAAAGCATGGCAGGGCCCTTCCTGTGTGATTTCCCATTAGACACATCTTCATGCTATCATTTTGACATCCACCATGAAGTCCTCACCAGAGCAGCCACCATGCTGTTTGGACTCAATACTTTCAAACCTAGCAGGGAGCTCAATGACATCTTTCTAAAGTATCAAGCTAGCCTTGGGCATTTTGTCATAGGAATAGAAAATGAACTAATACTTTCTGCTTGATTTATTTTTCCGAGATCTCTTTGGTTCATAGTGTTCATTTAATCAAATAATTGAAGTTTTAATTAAATTAGTCAAATTAATTGAGTTAAGTCATTTGCTCCCTGTTCCCAAGGCAAGGCCATTGTTTGAGAGTGATCATATCTGAAAAGACTCCCAGACTCTGACTGGTGCAGTAAGGAAGCTGGTTTTCTTCTGTGAACCAGTCAAACCTTGTGCTGCGTTTGTCCACTGCAGATCCCCATGTCTGCGACAGTGCAGACCACTGTGCTTCTTTCTGGCTAGTAGTTCCAATCTGAAGTTTATCACTCTATACCTGGGTGTTTATGGTTTTGTTCTATGTTGTTTGCAGTGCTGAGAATCAAACCCAGACTTCATGAATGCTAGAAAATGCCCTACCATTGAGCATTGAGCATCCCTCTTCTCTGTGTAATTGGTGGGATTTGGGGTGAATCTGTTTTATCCCAACAGTACACTCTGCCCTTATTACTTCCCCTTCTCTGCTCCTGATGTCAGTGTTAGCCATAGCAAGGAAAATCCTTGCATGATAGCCAAACATAGTCTATTCCTCCTCCAGGAAGGCATTTGTTTGTCTTAGAGCACTTCTAGTAAAGAAGGGTCAACAACTTCTTTTAACAAACAGCGTTCAGTCATTGTGTGGGGGACAGAGCTATGTACTCTGTTTGTATAGATCTTCCTATTACCCCAACTTTGTTTTGTAAATGCACACACAATGCTACAAGGATGGCATGCACAAACCCACAAGGACACACTGACCATTTCAAACAATGAAAAATTGGGGTTGGAAAACAAGCATAAGGAATATCTACATCCTTAGAGGGGGGAAAAAAAAGTCTGTTTAATAGAGTTTGGTTCCCGTGTGGCTGGATGGGACTTGCTAAGTATGTGCCTTGAGTCACTGGGCGGAAACATGGGCACCTTGGTACCACTTTAGTTTTAACCATCTCTGCCATCCTGAGCACCCCATTGGGCAAAACTGCTGACAGTTCCCAGTATACTGATGTTTGAGGGTCACCCATGGCTAGAATTAGTGACCTCACTGGTCCCCCTTGAGGAAGAACCTTACAGTCCTATCTTACTTCTGAGGCTATGGGTCTAAGAGTAGAAGCTGAGATTTCCTTCTGGAGCCCCTGACCCCACCCACTTCTCTTAATTCTCTTTGAGTTCTTCAATCAAGGTGTATGCATTAAAGCATCCATCTAATTGGAATTTTATAGTATGCAATTTTACAAGCACACATATAAAACTGCAAAATAATAAATATACTTGCTATCAAGCAAGAAGTGATTTGATAATGATGAACAGCCTTGGAAAGTGGACCTGTGAACAACTTTTGAAATTCACTGATTTGTAAAAGAAGAAAAACAATCCATTTCAAAGATGCCAGGTTGAGCAATGGGACATCTGTATCCCATTTCACTCCCCTCAAAGGCTCAGAGGCTGACACAGAAGAGGGAGCAGGAAGACAATAAGATAGAGGATTTCTGCAAGAAAACAGTATTTGCCAGACCTGACAGGGCTGTTGCGTGTATGAACACACGGCAGCACATGGTGCATCAAGCCACCCCAAATCCCAACATGGATATGGGAATGGCGCATGAATTCCCTCCTCTATCTGGGTGGTCTTCGCAATTGCTGGCCGTGGGGGAGTCAGCTTTCTTCCGAGATGAGGCCCCTGAGAGGGTACCCATGCGCCAGTGGATGGTCCCACACCCAAGCCCATGCTGGCAGTGCCAAATGAACTCAGTGGGTTTCCACAAGTGAGCGAGAGAGAGCACATGAAGCTGGGAGGGAAAAGTGGTGGTGGGGGGATAAAGGAGGAATTGGAAAGGAGGGGACTTAGGATGGATTTGATTAAAAATTAATATGCATGTATGGAATTTTCAGACAATAAAGAATATTGTAAAATTAATCAATTATAAGAGGTGGCAGGTTGCCTTGCTCGGACTCTGTGATGAGTCCATCAGATATTAGAAAGTTCATTTTCACTTCTGCCTCCCCTCTCTTTCCGCTCTTATTCCATTCAGTCCCGATTCAAGTGGCACTTCGTTGTTAGTAAGAATTAGTTTGCATTATTCTGTGTGCATACCTACATACTTTCACACTGTCAGATATTTTGATTAGCTGATATTAGAAAGCTGTTTCTGTGCTCGTACCCCATCTGATGAGTCATCAAAGAGAATCAAGTGGAGCGCGTGGCCTAGCAGGGTCACAGATGAGAACAAGAAATGAGATGCTCCGGCTCTACGTGTTGAGCAAACAGGTCTGCAGGAGACAGAGGCTGGTGGCTTTCTGAAAACCGGGAGAACGCGGAGCGGGGCAAACAGAGGGAGCCTCTTAATTATCCATGTGATGACAAGGACAGTTTTTCATGTGATAGGAAAGGGCTGTCATGTTTGGCACAGCAGGGAAGCCTGATAGTTGTCAAAATGACACCTGCTTGACTGGAGCTGTCCCACCTGAGTCCAGGTGGCAGCTTTCAGTAGCAGTTGAAAAAAGACGGCCTTTATGAGACACCGGAACAGGGTCACTGCTTGATCTCTAGTGTCTCGCTGAACAGTAAGAGACAGGAGAAAGATGAAGTACGTTTCTTAGCCTAGATTTCATAGCAGTCTTCCTACTAAGGGAATAGCATGAGGTCGTGCTTAGAATCGATGCAAGGTGGAGTAGATGGCTCAAAATCCGCTTCAGAGTCAGTGGTCCCCGGGGATAAACTGCAGGGCCAGTCGAACTTGGAGTCTGTGTCTGGGCCAATGTTCGTGCTGCTTAGAGGACAGGACAATAGAGAAGATGAAGAATTTTGAAAATTAACCAATTTATAAACATGCCAGAGATAACGCTCTGCCACATTCATAGTCTTCAATGGATTAATATTTCACTGAAGCAGAAAACTTAACCATGTACTGGAGGCTGTACAAAGCATTCTGGTCTCATGTAAGCCAATTTCCTGATTAGGAATTAGTGCTTTCATCTGTTAGGGAAGATGAGGCTTGCGTAAGTTGAATAGCTTGCTTAAGATCCAAATTTCCCATTTTGATCGAGTTTTTGCTTTAATGGCAGTGGTTGCTGCTTTAAAATGAAATGTTATACTTAACTGCTCTGGTACCTCAGTGGCTCGGTAAAATCTTTAAGATCACATTGGCTTACAATGCTAAAAATATAAATTTTAGGTGTTTTCCTGGAGCCATTTATGAAGCATGGGCCACAGGATACCAAGTGCGAAATTCATGAAGATTGTAGGCAGAGCACAGGGAGGAAACATTTGCACAGGTCTCTTTGGGGAGGTCAGCGTCTTGCACTTGACAGACAACTTGTCACAGGATAACTCAGGCCACTGCTATTCGAAAGAAACATTTGTCTTCTCTATGTAGCTGAAGCAGGAGGAGTTTGCAGCTTGGGTTGAGAGCGTCATAATAAAGGGTAACTTTACAAGCTGAACTTCCAACCTCAAGTCAACCTCAAGTTAACACAGTGCTCACCTCCTCCGACTCAACAAAGTTCTTAAGTATTTCAGGAACTAGATTTTTTTTTTGATAAATTGTCCAACCACCTTCTTATGTAGGGTGAATTTCATATTTTTCACCTTGTTATAATCCAACATCCTCAGAATGAAAGAAATTCAGTCAACCTTAGTAAAACATTAAGTTCTTTTGAAATGATTGTGGGTAGAGAGTTCAGTGTGGCTTGCCTGGTGATGCCCAAAAGACACAGCTCTAACTGTGATGGAAAGAACTGGTGCTCTCGTCCTGAGTTCACTCTCAGGGGGAGTGGCATGGTTTGCTCAGTGCCTGACCCTCTCTCTGTCAGGAGTGAACTTCACTCCATTGAGAAGATGACATTTCTTCCATCAGAGGGGTGCAGATGGAATTTCACAAACCAAGAATCACATTCAGACCAGTAGAAATCAAATCAACTAGAAATTCAGATAAAATAAAGAACTCATTTTCCAAACTGCTTAATACTGAGCTGGCATTGCACGAGCAGCCCTCCCCAGAGCCTGAGAACGGTGCATGTGGCTCCATCGCTTTTCTTCTAACAAGGTGTGGCAACAACCATCTCACAATGTGTCATGGGAATCTGGTCATCACGTTTGTTCATGCTCATGCAGCCTGAGATTCTTGATGCTATCCATCTGCTTTATTTATTTCTGTGGGAGTGGGGCCTTGACTGGCTAGCAAACAACTTCTGGTTAACCCTAAAAATATCTGAAAGGATGTGGTTTTGTTAGTATCAGTAACTTGACTTGTCAAAGCAAACAGTCTTAATCCTTAACAAAACTGCTGCTCTTTGGGTCTATAATTTGATTTTATCATCAGATGACATTGCCCTTGCCTTGCCCAGTCAGTCCTACGTTAGCCATGTGTTACTTACTGAATAGACACCAATGGTTGCACAGATAAGAGAGAAAATGGAGAGACACCACCAGTGTGGACTCCTGCACTTCCAGGAATGTGTCTGAGAATTGCAGAGTATTTGTGCATGTTGCTCCAGTGTGAACACAGTGAAGGAGCCATCCGTCTTTAGACCTGTATGACAAAAAGCCACACTTGAATGAATACCACAGTCAGCCAGCGGATGAGAGCAGAATGGGGAATGAGGAAAGGGCTTTGGGTAGAGGTAGGAGGTTCTTAAGTGAATGACTTTGTGTTGCTGAGGGAACGCTGTCAAATCTCCCCTTTCTGCCTCGGGAGCTTCTTCTGCCCTGGGGCCAAGACAGACCTCAGAGGCTCTGCTCTGCTGAAGTCTGAGCAAGGTGGACGTCATCTGGGTAGATTGCCTCCAGTGTCCTGTTGGAGACGTGGTCTCTTCACTGCTGCCTAAGCCAGTCTGAGTGGTGGACACCAGCCACCCTTGTCCCTGCCTCCCATCTCTGAGCACACGGGGGTTACAGACTCCTGTACTAGTGCCTCCCACTTTTCTGTGGCTGGGGATCTGAATGAGGGCTTTTAGACTCACATGGTGAGTACTCTAATCCAACAGTGCCATCTCCCCAGTCATAAGGTCTATATTTTATAGTCTCCTGCTTCTCCTGTGTGTTCCAGGTCACCTAACCCAACTCTTCTCTGCATCCGCTAGCTCCTGCTTCTTGGGCTGTGACGGTGGTTTGCCATGACCTCTCCGCCTTTCCTGTGAAGGAAGAATGGGCAAGATAGAATGGATTAGTTGCTTAATGTACCAAGGGAGAGAGTCTAACTTATTGTGATTCTAAAAGCCACACCCTGAACAAAGTGCAAATCCCCGCCCCTCAGAACGTGTAGTAAATGCTTTCCTGTGGAGGAACAAGTAGAAGAATCTGGGAGTTATCCCAAAGTAGGAGAGGATTAAGAAGTTGACAGAATTAAGACTAAATGGACACGTTCTTTGTTAGAGAAGACCACTAAGACCATGAAGAACTTAGTGAAGCTAGATTATTGATACAGTGCAATCCCTTGGTGGGAATTTTATTCCTATTTTCAATCAATATTTTAGGTTGACATTCAAAATAACAGAGTATGTCATTTCATACATGTGTTACGTTTTGGGATTTTTTTTTTTTTACTACTTCTGCCTCCACTTTGATCTCCTCTATTCCTCCCAGCCCTTTCTTGCTGATTCCCTTTCTCCACTCTCCCCAAAGAGTCTGTTCTCCTGCTTTCATTCCCTATGAATTCCATCACCCTCTCTCCTCTCCTCCCCATCCCTTAAGATCTGCTCCTCCCCCTTCAGGGATCTCCTTTTTACTTTTATGGCCTGTGAGCCTGGCAACCTCATTCAGATCCCCAGAACCCATGTAAAAGTGGGAGGCAGTAGCTCAGGAGTCTACAACCTCAGGGTGCCCCTGCAGGAAGATGGGGGGCAGGGACAAAGGGTCTCCCAGCTAGAACATGTCTCCAGCAAGACTGGAAGCTGCCTTCCGACCTCCACATATGGGCTGTGGCATGCACACAGTCACCTGCACCCATACACCACACACACACACACACACACACACACAGATTCCACATATGAGAGAAAACATGGTGTTTGTCTTTCTGAGCTTGGTTTATTTCACTTAACACAATGACTCATGCATAAGTTGTGATTATTTTTACACCTGAGTCAATTCTATTGTGTCTCTGTGCCATATTTTCCTTTGTTCATCACCAGTTGATGGACCTATAGACTGATTTCATTTCATAACTATTGTGAATAGTGCAATAGTAACAGGGATATAAATTGATATATTGGCATATTTGAATGTAGACTCCTTCTGGTAAATGCCCAGGAGTAGCTTAGCTGGGTCATATGGTGATTCTAATTTTAACTTTGGGGGAAACTTCATATTTGCTTCCATGGTAGCTATAGCAGTTCATGTGAAATTCCTTTAGTGAGAACTATTTTGGGGACTCCTGTCTGGATAATTCTGATAATCTTTGCATCGCTGTGGAACACAGAAATATGTATAAAATGACTCATTTCCTTATGAGCCAAAGACATCTCTCTTCTTTTCTTTGAAGCATTACTTGCAAACTGAACCTATGACTTTTAATGTCTCTGTTGAAAAATCATTACATATGTCAACAGGTAGACAAGAATATTATGCCCCATCTCTTTCATTCTTGTAAGTGTCTCTAGTTTGGACTGTGCTGTTTGTATGAAAAAGGTCAGTAATGGTGTTAGATCACTGCTGCATTTGTTGTTGTTATTATTATTAGTGTATCAAGTACAGCATTGTTTTTGGAGACTGTCTTGCTGTGTAGCCTTCAATGGCCCAATATTCACTATAGAGCCCAAACTGACCATCAAATCATGAGCTTCCTCTCCCCAAGAAACCCAAGTGCTGGGATTGCAGGCAGACCCCCACCACACCTGACTTCACCACAGATCCATCCAATTTCATTTAGCCAGGAATAAAAGCAGTTCTTTTTAAATAGATCTTTGCTTAATCAGTAAGAAAACAAGAAAAACAGTCATGACATTTCTTTAATAAACAGGCGGGCATCTTTGAGAACTGATAGCATTCATGACCCCATCTATCTATTGTAACGTGGAGGAAACACAGTCAGTAATGAATTGAATGAGGGAGAACTTGGCATCCGGCTACTTAGATATAAATTTGCAACTTAAATCATCTCTATGCAGCACTTAAATAATTGGTCTGCTGACCAATGTGTCTAATTAAAAGCTATAGTATGTCCAAGGGAAAAGGGCAGCATAAAGGAATCAAGTACATAGAAGGAGAAGAGGAGACTAGAAATCGTTCTCCTAGAAGGACAAAAAAGAAACTAGACATGGTCTTGCACCCTCCTCGGCTTCTCCAAAGGAATACTGAAACGAAATCTTAACAAAACCGATTTGCACCCTTTCGAAAGGAAGAAGCCCTTTTAAGCGGGAGCCTGACTTCATAATGGACAGGTCCTGTCGTGCTGATCTAATCGTCTGAGATGAAAATGAAAGGCTGGGGAGATCAAGGAAGAAGATTTATATGTAATTCATTTAGGCTGGAGATAGGATTTGGATGTGTTGCTATGTGCTACGTCCATCATCCTCTACCTTGCCGCGTGAGATGGCAGGCACCAGAATCTCACTGTCTACTTGGAGACAGATAGAAGGCTAAGTTCGAGGCCCAGGGTTATCAGTGCTCCTGACCACAGTCTGGCACTTGGGTGGAAGTTCACACACATGGGTGTTGTTTGTTCACTATCCCTACTAGAGGGAAAGTTGGCAACAATCTTTTAAAGGTATATAGAAAGCAGGTTAAAAACAACACTGTCCAGGGTAGTCATTAAACTGCTTGCCATGGATCACAAGAGTCTGATTTGCTCTCTCGCACCTATACAATAAAAAGCCTGCGTGCGTCCTGTAGCCCTAGTTCTGGTTGACTGGGGGAGTTGGGGAAGAGAGAAGCAATTCTCTGAAGCTCAGTGATCAGTTAGGCTAGCCCAATTGGAGGGTCCTGTTCAGTGAGAGACCATGTCTCAAAAAAAAAAAACAAAAAAGGTGAAAAGGTGGAGAGTGAGTGCTGAGGAAGACAATACACATCAACCTCTGACCTCCACACAAAACACATGCACATTCACAGGAACACCTACACACACAACATACACACACGCACGCACACACACACACACATTCATCACATGGACACAAGGAAGGAAATTACAGCTGTTTACACACTCTTTTCTCATCTTTCTTAGGACACATTTCAAAGCTAATGTTATTATTTAAAGCAGATACAATTACTTTGTGCATATCAATGTTATCTTCTCTTGAACTCACAGGAGACTGAGGGCATGTGCTTCATTTTTATCTCGCGCAGCATTTAATAGATATCTGATTGATTGGACAGTGTTAAGATTGGAAAGGACCTGTTGTAAGGATCTGCAACAAAACAATACTACAACAAAACAAAACAAGGCTATTGCTAAGGGGCGGAGGCAGGAGAGAGAAGCATGGGAATAAGGCTTAGTGAGCTTGGGAATGTAACGTGAAGGGCCTGCTTGTTGGGGTTTCTGTCCTGCCCAGTTCCTGCAGCCATTCAGCCCCAAAGAAAATCACACAAAGAGTCTGCATTAATTATAAACTGATTGGCCTATTAGCTCAGGCTTCTTATTAACTCTTTTAACTTTTATCAACCCATTATTCTTACCTATGTTAGCACATGGCTCGGTACCTTTTTTAGCGGGGCAGGTCACATCCTGCTTCTTTGTGGTCTGGGCAGGAATGGGCTTCCTCCTTCCCAGCATTCTCCTGTTCTCATTGCCCCACCTTTACTTCCTGTCTGGTTGTCCCACCTATACTTCCTGCCTGGCCAATCAGTGTTTATTTAAAACTTGATTGACAGAGTACAGACAATTCTCCCACACCATTGGGAAACTAGCTCTATGGTGTCATGGAGGCTAGGCTCTTTCTGCACAGCTGCGGCCATCATGAGCTGAGGTGGGAATGAGCTGAGGTGGGAATGAGCTGAGGTGGGAATGAGCTGAGGTGGGAATGCATACTTGGGTGGCTCAGATGGGCGCATCTGCAGTGACTGAAGAAGCACAAACGCTTGGGTGCTGCAGGGCCCTGGCTTGTCTACCTTCTTTCCTACCAGCAACCTTGAACAAGTCATTTAACTTTCCCAAGCTCGTTGTCTCAACTGGTAAGAAAGAGAAAGTAATGAGGCTTACTGCATAGGGTTATGAGAATTAATTTGCATAATGCTTAGACAGCACAGAACACACTGCAAGTGGCACAATAAATATTGTTCTAGGAACTGTGAGAAATTAGCTATGTATGAGGACACATGCTTGCAATCCCAGCACTCAGGAGGAGGAGGTAGGAAGATCAAAAGTTCAAGAATATCCTTAGCTACATAGGGAGTTCAAGAGCAGCCTAGGCTACAAAGAAGACTTTATCTAAAAGCTCAAAAAACAACAACAGAGCCCCCAAGAAATGAAAAAAAGAAAATATGTCTAGGAAGAAAAAGGCTGAGTGGCTTAATAGTAATCTTTGTGCATAACATACTATGACCCCTCTGGACACCAATTTGATGGTTGCATGACATTTCCTATTGCTCTTCTGTGCTTTCACCAAAGAGACTATGCCAATGAGAGGGTTTAATCTTCACCACGGTGGAACTGGGATAGAGTCTGGGCATAATTCTGCTGGGGTCACTGGCCCCTACAGCCAGAGGGAATAGTGATATTTTCTTTAAAGGATTAGAACACAGTCCAGTTGTACCTCATGCATCTTCCTTGTCTGCTTAGTGGAAGTCCTATTCCATGCTGGACATGGACTTCTTTGGTCATTCTGCATACTTATCCTTTGTGATTTAACAGTCTCGGCTGGGCTGAAACTGAACACATGAGATGAAGCAGTACCAAAGGTATAGGAAAATGCCGCTGCTGAGTCTTTAGGATGCCTTCATTTGGTCTATCAGCAAAGACCAGTGTCCCCGGCCTGTTGATGGAAGACTGATGACTTCAGGTGAATTGCTGGAGTGCCACATCTACAGAGAAAATGTCATGTGGGCCTCAAGTTTGTCTGCTGATTCATCTATGGACAGAGACCCAACTGTGAGAATACAGATTTGCAATTAGTGAACTCTAGTCAGTATCTAATTATAAAGACAACTCTACTCCAGGGAGCTTGAAAAGAGTGGACAAATAAACAAATTCCAAGTTTCTCTGTTTGAAATAGCAATTGTTGTTTTCTTTTCTCTTCTTTCATTCACTCATTCTTTCTTTCTCTTCTGTCCATTTCTCTCTCTTTCCTTTTCTTCTTCCCCCTTTCTATTCATCCTCTTCCATATTCATCACCCACTCCACTTAGTAGTTATATCTGTAGACTTCTAACATAGTGCAGAAAGTAAAGAGCCTGTTTGATGAATCTTTGGAGAGCCTCATTGTGTTTTCTGAACAAATGCTTGCACAGAGATATGATATAGATGTTGGGCATCTCTTATTCCTTTGGTCGATGCAACTTTATTGAGTCTATTATTGCTACATGCATCTGGAGTCGCCATATTCCTCTGTGAGATTTTTGCATATTTTGAGTGACAGATTTCTTGAAGCACACTCCAAGGAAGGGGTTGTGAATGATGATGGCATATTCTCAAGTCACCACCTTGCGAATGGCAAAATGGTCCTTAAAGTTTTCATCACCTTCTTTCATAGGAGCCATTCTGCTGGGCCCAAGTTTAAATGGAAGAGTGTTAGGGTCTGGGAAACAAGTGGTTGGTGTGTGTGTGTGTGTGTGTGTGTGTGTGTGTGTGTGTGTAATATGCAAGTGGAGGACAGAGGATAGTCCAAGTGTCATTCCTTAGGTACTATCCACCTTCTTATTTGTGAAAGAAGCTTACTCATTGCATGGAGTTTACATGGTAGGCTCATGTAACATGGACTGAATGGCTTCTGAACCCTTTCTCTAGCCCTGGGATTGCAAGGGATATCCTGACTTTGAGACCAGGCTAAGGCAGTGAGTATGGCTACCACAACAAGAGTTTTTCTATGTGGACTTTTGAGATCAAACTCAGATCCTCTGACTTTCAAACTAAGAGTGTTACCAGATGAGCTACATTCCCATCTGTCATTGTTTGAAGACTTCTTCGTATTCTTTAAAGTATTCAGTGAATTGTTATGTATGCTATGTATGTTATTTGTATGTTATGTATGTTAGGTATGTTGTGACTTTGTAGAGTATCTGAAGTATTCTTTGTAGAGTTTTCAGTGAATTGTTGTGAACTGTGGAAATGCTGGAGAGCACTGGGGTTAGTTTAAAAACAAATCTCAAAGAGCCTAGAGAGCTGGCTCAGTCATTAAGAATACTTAGCGCTTTTGTAGAGGTCAAGGTTTGTTTTCCAGCTCCACATTGAACCTCACAACCTTGTGTAACTCTATTTCCATGGGATCCAGTGCCCTCTTCTGGCCTCTCTAGGCATTGTACATGTGTGGTGCACATACAAACACAGGCCAAATACACACAGATAATAAAGTAAAATTAATTAAATATTTTCCTTGTTTGAAATAAAAATATGTGAATATTATTTTACCTGTCAAATTCTTAGTTCTAGGAAAACTTAGAACAGCTTGTTATCTCCTTGAGAGGTTCCAGTGCTATTGCTACCCCCTGTCAATTTCCCAGATGCATGAGGAAGGTATTTCTGCTCTTCTAGGTCCCAAAAGGGACAGTGAATACAGGGCTAGCTTTGGAGCTGTGGGGGATTCCCAATGATGTCCTGATCTGAGGATTTCTTAAAAGGAGGCAAATGAAGAAGTCTAGGACCTGGGCTGCAGTGAGGCCTCAGTAGGAAAGGTGAAACTTGGGAGGTTGACAAGGTCAATACTGGTAAAGCAGAGAGGACAGACTAAGTCATAAGAAGTGACTCTGTTTGAAGCTAATTCTGCAACATCCCCAATTAAGTACTCCTTTGTATGGATGGATGGGAAGGCTCTGTTCTAGGACTGTAGACAGGACTGACAAGCAGTTGTAATCTGGTTTCCCCTGTGGTAGGCTGAGAGCTGGTATCTGCCTGGCACATGGTCCCTGCTTATATTCTCTAGGTTTTTCTTATCAGAGATAGTGGGATAGACAATAAAAGATAAAAATTAGGAATTCTGAAACCTTTTATGTTTGTTGCCATTTATATACATATATGTATGTATGTATGTTTGTATGTATGCATGTATTGAGGCCAGCCTGGCCTCAGACTCATGATCTCACTGCCTTAGCTTGGTCTCAACTCAGGATCTTATTGCCTCAGCTTTCCAAGTGCTGGGATTTACAGGTATGTACTGCCAGGCTTTGCCTAAGCTAGTTTTTTTTCTTTAAAATATAATTTCTTTATTTATCTATTTTTATTTATTTTGGACCTGTGTGTGTGTGTGATATGTGTGTGTACATATTCCATGACATACATGGGAAGGTCAGAGAACAAATTAGGAAAGATGATTCTCTCTCTCCCCTGTGGGGTTCCAGGGAATCAAACATTATCAAGCTTAGTGGCAAGTGTCCTTACCTACTGAACTATCTTACTGGTCCAAGGATCTCTGACTCTTAAGGATTTAGTGTTCAGTGTTAACTCATGCTAAGAATGAGCCATCAAAAGAAACTGGATGATTCTGAAAAAGGAGAGAGGCTTTCCGTTTAAAGCAAACAGCAGTAACAATAAGATCAACAAAATTCAGAGAAACTTGTGTGCAGCTAACCCAACACATGACGCTAAACACGAGATGCCATTGTTATGCCATTATAGACCACTATATCTGTAGATCTGAACGATGGATTTAGGGAGAGTCAGAGAGCTTTCTCACACCTAACCCTGACACAGGATTTCCTACCACAGGGAAGAAGTCACTAACTCTCAGCACCTTGTGCAAGATCAGGTAACCCTCGTGATATCCTTCAGACTGGTGTGTGTATGCAAGCCAGGTTTTCAGAAGTCACAAATCAATGTGAAGACATTGGCATTAGTAACTTGGTAGTAACCTCACTGCAGGACGGGAGTCAGGGAAGTGGGTTTAGGCAGGTTGTCAGCAATCATGCAAAGTATGTGGAGGTTCTGAACAGAGCTGTTCATCTGGCAGAGACTGGAAAAAAAACCAGGACATGAAGAAACAACTTAGTCCTTTGGGCTGTGCCCAGCCCATGGTAGGTACTCTGGAAAGCGGGCTTAATCTAGATGACCAAGAATATCCAGCCAAGCCCATGGCCAGCTTTATGTGTTGGGAGCGTGGTTCTTGGACAGTCCCAGTTTAAATATTAGCAGTCAGCTACCTGCTGGTCAATATTTCAGTCCTCTGAGTGAGGCTGGGCAGGAAGGTACCACCATGTTGTTGCTGGCATTAAAAAAAAAAAAAACAGTGACAGCCAAACAAAATCAAAACCACCTTCCATCCACCTTCCTGTATGCTATTTTATTTTCATTTCTAGAACAATTCAAAATGCCTTCCTCTCCTAAGACAGGTGGGCCAGATTGGGTTTAGGGATGTGGATAGATTCTAAGCCATTTTAATTGTGAATGTCTGTATTTTACTGTCTGCAATGAATGAGTGATCTCTTTTCCAAACCAGAGTCATGGGGAAATTAATCACTGATGTTTAGTGGGGGAAAAAACTTTCTCCAAAAACTTCTTGCTGGGTTTAGCCATTGGAGACAATGGTTTGTTAATTGGTGCCAACTGAGTGTGACTGATCCCCATTCAGAAGTCAGCCATGCTTAGTAACTCTGCTCTCTCCATATGGAGCAAGCAGAGGACAAAGAGAGACTTGTTTTCCAGGGATCCTTAAAGAGACCCATGGGGACAAATACAGTCCCTGTACCTAGAAGCAGGGGTTTTGTTGTATTTGGCCTTTCAGGAGGCCCCAGCACTCTTAGCTTAATCAAATAGAAAGGTAGAGGACCTTTGCCTTTGTCAAGGCCTTGTTCCCCTCTGTATAGGAACACAATGTTCTGACCAAACACACATGAGGAGCTGGGAATGGTAATTTGAGACAAATGTCAACATATTTACTCTGAAAAATGTTGCTTGTACGTCAGAGATGTTGCTGGCTCGTCCTTTTAACCCCTTTCTTTAGCAGCAATTATAATTCTGTGGACTCTACCCTTTTGCTTTAAGCTAAATGAAGAGATTTTGATAGCGCAAGTGTTTGGGGTTTAGTGTTTCATATTTAAAAAGAAGTGGTTTGCTTTTCCCTCTTAGTAATTAGGTTCTGGTTTTTAGGGTACCTTTTTTGTATTATGTTTATGACCATATCTACATGAAGATAAGTATGGAACTTGTTTAATTTTATATAGATTTCATTAAATAAATTGAGTCTGATTACTGATGACTTTATTATCTAATTAATGTTAGCTTAATATTTACACTATTTTTTACCCACTTCGTTGCTTAAAAATGCTTTTGTTTCCTCCTGTTATATTCCATCCCATTCCCCATTTATTTGAAAGTATATCTATTGCCGAAAGCATCTCAGCTAGGGTTGGAATAAAGTTGGGAGGGGAAAGCAGTAGGAAGGATGAGGGAGGACATGGAGGGGAGGGAGTAGGAGTAGATTTGATCAAAACACATTATATGCATGTATGAAATTCTCAATTAAAAAAATACATCTCTTCCATCACAGAACCTGGTTGTTGCTGAGACTCATCAGCTTGCTCTTTTGCAGAAAAGAGGCCTTTTAGCAAAAATACAGCCCATCAGAGAACTGTTTTGATCTGCAGAATGGAGGCCATAGAGAGGAATTTTAATTTAAGATGAAATGGAATAGGCTTGTTAAGATTTTGATAGTCCTGGTACATCACTGAGCACAAACACAGTGCGGCCATTCTCTCCATGTTTCTCAGCCCTTTCCTGGGATTCAGGGCTAGAGCTCAACTGGGCATCCTAGTGGGGGTGGGGATCAGCTGGGCATCCTAGTGGGGGTGGGATCAGCTGGGCATCCTATTGGGGTCGGGATCAGCTGAGCATCTTTGTGGGGGTGGGATCAGCTGGGTATCCTAGTGGGGGTGGGATCAGCTGGGCTTCCTAGTGGGGGTGGGGATCAAAATTTGCATTCTCCCCTCTCTCCTTCCTCACAGGCTCCTTCGTGGTACACAATTATCTGAGACATGGGATGTTGGGAGAGCCAGGGAGACAGTCTTGAAACAAATATCTTTAAGTTATGTTCTAGTGGCTTACATTTAGGGTGACAAAACAGAGAATGCCCATCAGTGAGGAGAATGGGGCAAAAGTCCAGGAGGTAGCAAACTTGTCTTTGGAAGAACAAGAATGCTGTCTTCTAGGGGAGGGGATTAATTACCCAGAGTAGCTTTTAAAGGACCCTGACCAAGCTGCTGGAATTTATGTTTGTTGACCTTTGGGTGCTCAGTGTTCTTCATGCCCGGGTTTAAAGAAAAACAAGCCTGGCATTTGACAGATCGTCTGCCCAGAATTTCTATTGTGTACTTAGGTTGTGACATTTTTTCCTTCCTTTCTTTCTTTCTTTCTTTCTTTCTTTCTTTCTTTCTTTCTTTCTTTCTTTCTTTCTTTCTTTCAAGACAGGGTTTCTTTGTGTAACAACCCTAGCTGTTCTAGAACTAGCTCTGTAGAGTAGGCCGGTCTCAGACTCACAGAGATTCACTTGCCTCTGCCTCC
Source organism: Ondatra zibethicus (assembly GCA_004026605.1). Classification (NCBI taxonomy): domain Eukaryota; kingdom Metazoa; phylum Chordata; class Mammalia; order Rodentia; family Cricetidae; genus Ondatra; species Ondatra zibethicus. The sequence goes on from PVIU01005072.1 coordinate 70,503, forward strand.
CAAATGCTGGGATTAAAGGTGGGCACCACTACCACCCCACGTGACATGTTTAAGTAATGGTGAGGCTGGAGAAGATCAGAGATGTTCCCGTATTGCAAGCCATGGCACACAAAACAGACATCATTCAAACTGATCTTAGGTAGCCAATTCCAGCCTTGGTGAGCTGAAGAGAGACAGTGGCATGGTCTGAGGATTGGCCATCTACAGAGGATGCGATCTCTTGCTACTCAGGTAGAGGAAGTCTCCCCTTTAGTGTGGAAGAAAAGATTCCATCCCTTATGTAACTTCTCCTCTTCTCTGAATGTCCAAGAACTCTGAAAGGAGGCCCAGGAATTCTCTCAGAGCTGCGGTGGTAACCTGGATTCTCATCCCATCGTTTCATCCTTGCTTTCTAAATCTGGTGGGGTGAAGATTTATCAGCGGAAGCCTAGCAGATCTAGACTTTCAGAGACACAGATTCCTCTCCAAGGGGACTCTTAGAGACTGTAGGTAAGGATGTCAGTTAGTGTGGTCCCTGTGGAAATCCACATGCAGGCTCCTTAGAAAACTTCAGTTAGAAGTGCTCTGTGATCCAGCTCTGCCACCCAGGGCATGCACAGCCACAGGGATCTCAGGTGGGACATGGGCAGCTGAACATCATGATTATTGTGGCACTGTTCACAATAGTCAGGTGTTGGAGCCGCCTGGGTGTTGTAAGGAAGAATGAGATGTCATTGTCAGTGAGTTTGGACCTGCATAACATCATGTTAAGCAAGACCAAGCCAGACTCAGAAAGACATGTTTCCTTTCCCATGTGGAATCCAGATGAAAAAAGATGAGGAGACCTGAAGGAAGAAGGGGCACTAGGAGAAGGAAAGGAGTAGAGAGGGGTGGAGAGTGAGGACTAGGAAGGATGAGGAATAGCAAATATCAGCAACAGATATGATGCACATGAATGCAAATGTTGTTATGAAACCCATCACCCTGTACAATCAATATACATATATACATACATTTTTATGTAAAATGACCCAAATGCCCCAGCAGAACCATTATCCCTATAATGTTAGGAAGGCCCAAGAATAGTACAAACGTTGTCATGATACAAAAAAGTAACCAAGGTAGTAAGCTAAAAAATAGATTTTAGAATCACAGCATCTAAGAAAGCAAGATTTTTGTTTATTTGCTTATTTATTGAATTACCTACTATGTGTTTGTGTGTGGAGTATGCATGTGTGGACAAGCAAGCAGTTTATCCACTGAGCAATCTTTCTAACCCAGAGAAAGAAGGGTTTTAGCAGAAAGACACATGTATTGACTCCGTGGATACCTGGTCAGCTGGAGTGTTCCAGGCAGAAAGAGTAGGGAGGTGAAATATGAGGACATGGTGTCTGGAGGCAAGAAGATTCCAAATCAGGTGCATTGGCTCCTTCTTTTAGTGAATATGGAAGCCGTGGTGGGCTGGGACTGAGAGCAGCATGATTGATTTGCTTCTAAAAGAATCACCCTGCTTCTTTTTGAACAGAGAACGAAGGGGGTTGGAGCAGAAGTGGCTGGGCCATTTAGCAGCAGATGATAGGGTGAAGGAGGTCATGTCTTGCTAGTACAAGGCAAGGTCTGCCCATTTGGAAAGTCCTTCTGCATATGTGTTGCTTCTATTGGTTAATAGATAAATCTATTTCAGCCAGTGGCTTAGCAGAATAGAGCAAGGTGGAAATTCTAAGCAGATAGAGGAGGAAAGAAGGCAGAGTGAGTGAGACGCCATGTAGCCACCACCAAAGGAGACAGATGCCCAGGGAACCGTACCAGTAAACCATGAGCCGCATGGTAAAATACAAAATAATAGAAATGGGTTAATTTAAGATATAAGAGCTAGCCAATAAGAAGCAAGAGCTAATAGGCCAAGCAGTGATTTAATTAATCCAGTTTCTGTATAATTATTTCTGATCTGGGTAGCTGGCAAATGAACAAGCAACCTCCATTTATAGGGCAGGGAGATGGTCTTTAAGGCACCTGGGAGCAATCATGGAGACCTGGCTTTGAGTCCCAGTACTCAGGTAAAAATCTGGACATGGTCACATGCCTCTGTAAGCCTGACTCTGGGGCAAGTGAAGACAGGTGGACTCCTGGAGCAGCTTAGCCTCTCTAGCCAATACTGAGCTTTGGGTTTAGTGAGACACTGTGTCAGAAAAAAGAAAAAAGTGGAACTTCTATCTTACTCTTTGTTCCATTGTTGTGAAGAGACACCGTGACCAAGGCAACTATATAAAGCATCCAATTGGCATTTACTTACAGTTTTAGAGGTTTAGTTCATTGTCATCATGACAGGAAGCATGACAGCAGGCAGGCAGGCACTACAGCAGTAGCTCAGAGCTATATCCTGATCCGTAGACAGAGAGAGACTCTGGCCTTGATGGGCTTTTGAAATCTCAAAACCCACCCCCAGTGACAAACGTCCTACCCCCAGTGACATACTTCTCACTGCCAGTGACACATTTTCTTCAACAAGGCCACATCTCTTAATCTTTCTAATCCTTTTAAATAATGCCATTCCCTAGTGACTAAGCACGCAAAGACTAGTCTACAGGGGCCATTCTTATTCAAACTACCATAGGAAGATGATTCAGGAGAACACCTCTGGCCTCCACACATATGTAGAGATACATGCATGTGTGCTGTGTGATGTATATAGGTAAACATGTGCCATAAACTTTCTGCACACAGGAGGTAAAGTTGCCCGCTATCTTGTGATAGGCGTTATGATAGAGACACAAGTGCATAGCTGAAAAGGTACCTGAGAAGAGGACAAACCTGCTCCTGGGAGTTAAAAAAGACCACATATATCAAAGAACAACCCAGGACCTAGGTCTTGAAGGTGAGAATGAAGTTAAAGAGCACTGGGAAGGAACCCTTCAGCAGATAAGAATGAAGCTCCTGTTTCTTATGGTGATGGAGAGGTCACTACCTTCTGAGGCTCGTCTCACTAAGAAATATAACTTCTACCAATGCATTTCTGATATTCAACTACCATCTTTTCCACCTAGTTCTAACATCTCCAGTCGATGGGCAGAGGATTATCTTTCTACGGCATGAATCACCATGATATTTGAACATAAATATTATGCTTAAATGTTTCTTCTTTTAATTTTTATTTATGTGTAATGTATGTGTGTTTGGGTACATGTGTAAGTACATCTGTTCATGTGAAGTTCAGGGCTGTGCATTAGTTGTTTTTCTCTATCACTGCTCACCTTATATTTTGAGAAAGAGTCTCTCACTGTACCTGCTGCTCATCTATTGGCAAAACTGGCTAGTCAGTGAGCTCCAAGGACATGCTTGTCTCTATACCACTGAGCTAGGGTGACATTCAGGTGCAACCATGTTGAGTTTTTTGTTTTTAAGCGTGAGTGCTGGAGATCCAAACTCATGCCCCCCCCCCGATGCTTATAAGGCAGGCACTTTAACCAAGTGAGCCATCTTCCCAGCCCCTCTATTTAAATTCTTTAAGACACACCTCTTTCCATGATTATAAAGGAGGGTTACTGGAGTCAAGTTCCATGGAAAACAGGCTGAAGGTGAAGGCAGGATGCAGGTTGATTAAGGAAGGATCTTGACATCAATACCAAGAAAGGGGAAGGAAGCTAAAACTAGACTGTGCGGAAGGAGAAGCACAGGTGATGTAGTTGGAATAGGCACTCTTACTTTGCGGGGAATTCAGAAGTGTGACAGAGATCGCTGGACTTAGAGCGAAGGGGCCAGGATGTTATACACCAGGTCAGCCAATCATGCAAGGCTCTGAATTCCAGGAGGAGGTTATAATTGTAGATGAACGGCTCATTTCATCTGAGAGACAGTGCTGTGTGTGTTGGGGCAGGGGACTGAGATGAAGTCTGTTGCCAGGGGCACTGACCATTGGGATACTTAGTTCTTTATTTCAGAAGTGGATCAGTAGGGAACCTGGATGATGAAAAACTTCTCATGCTGCTAATTCTTTAGGCAGTTGTTTTCAGAGGCAGATAATGGGATGGAAAAGTACTTCTTTTTATTTCCTCTTATTAGCAAATAAACACTGCGAACATCAATGTAATGGAAGTACGGCATAAAGGTTGTAGACTGATGGGGTCTAATGTACAATCCTGCCTCCCCTGTGTTAATTGCCCATCTCAGTGAAGGCAGCCTTTTATGCAGGAAGACTTTAAAGATGCTCTCAAGGCAAGCTGAAGAGCATTCATGTAATAGATTTGACTGGGAATTTTCACTGCAGGTGGGGGGAGGTAGCTGTTGCAAGGACCCTGAGTCTCAAAATTTTGTAATATCATTAGGAGATAAGAATGCTTGTGGGGAAACAGTGAGCTACACACAGAATTATGTCTCTGTCTTTCATCCTTGGTCACTAGTAGGTGATCACACTGTATGCTGGATGCCTGCAAAGATGGATGTGTGACCACCGGTACTCTCCACTCTGAGCATGGATGAAGATTGTGCTTTGATTTGTGACAGAGGCCGTAACTGGCAAATCCTGTCACCATTTGCAACTTAGAGAAAGATCAAAGCTTTGTTGGAAGAAAGGGCTATTCTATAACTGACCTCTGTACACCAGCCTGATGTGTCAATTAAATAAATAACACTATACAGGAAGCCTTTGCCCAAGACATAACTCTGCCTTTTGGTTTCTATTTGGCTTCACCAAACCCGATTTGGTGGCAGGTAAATGGTTGTAGTAGACATCCTTATTGAATGAGAAGGACTGGCAATACAGAATGGGTAAGGTGAGCATGATGGGGGTTGTATAGAAAAGGGGTTATATATGATGATGGCATTAGAAGGTGTGCTCAGAGTGCAGCAGGAGTGTGACACAGCCATGCTAGTCTTTCTTCTGTCACTCTCACTGTAGATTAGCCTTCATTGCATAGTAGTTGGTAGTATCTTTATGAGTTCATTTATGAGGCATTAAGAAGACCAAAAGAAGAAAAGAGAGGGCCAAGTTGTTTAACAGATTTTTCATTCTCCAAGTTCAATATCATTAACCCTGACCATCTGAGATGGACAACCATGAGTTTCCCACAAAGCTGATTCTTGCTGTGCATATGAGCCAATTATGATTTTTACCATATGTGGGACATTGTGTGCATTCAAGAGCCTCCTTGCGATTAAATTCTCTTCACCCATTACAGAGCAGGTTATTTTATTTCATTTGGGGTTCTCCTCCTCCCTAGATTCTACCAATCTTAAAGTATATTGGAAGCGGGGCTGGAGAGATGGCTCAGCGGTTAAGAGCATTGACTGCTCTTCCAGAGGTCCCGGTTCAATTCCCAGAACCCACATGGCAGCTCACAACTGTCTGAAAATCCAGTTCTGGGGAATCTGACACCTTCACACCAATGCACATAAAATAAAGTTAAATAAACCATAAAAAATATTTTTAAAAAAAGTATATTGGAAGCATTTTCACTTGGTGTAACCATTGGGCCCATGGAAGTTCACAGGATAAAATTTCCCATTTGAGAATCTCCAAGACCGTGTTTACAAGAAAACTGAGTAGATGTCTCCTCAAAGCAGCGTCTGTTCGAGATGAGCTGTTCTGTCAATGGGCTTTCTTTTCTGTCTTTTTTTTTCCCTTGTGGTTCTCTGCGGGTTCCTGACAAGTGTTGGAATAATTAAACTTCATTGTCTCGAATGCCCACTTGTCTTAGTCATTTTAAGCTGCTATAAAAATGTCATAAAGGAGACAGCTTATCAATACCAGGAGTTTACTTTTCGTAACTCTGAAGGCTGAGAAGTCCAAGATCATGGTGCTAGCTAGCAGATTTGCTGTCTGGTAAGGACTCCCTCTTGGCTTTGTCGAGGCAGCTTCTCTGTGCGTCCACTCAATGTGGAACAGTCAAGGCTGCTCTCCGGAGCCTCCTTTATGAGGATACAAATCCCATCTCTGAGATCTCTGCCTGCAAGAAGTATCATCTCTCAAAGGACAGCACATCCTTCCACTCTCTTCTTGGAGGTTAGGATTTACTAACAGGGAGAGTCAGCACCTACTCTGTATTACAGCTGTAGCCTACAACCGGAGAACAGATCATTTTCCCCTGAAGAACAGTATTTGTGTTATAGGGAAGTCCAAGAGCAGGGGCTAGCCAGAGTTTGGAATAGGCACATATACTGCATTAATTATTCTAGAGGGAATTCATTCCCTTTTCTCTAGCTGTCTGTTCTCCTTGCTTCATCTTCCCCACTTCTCTGGCTTTTTTTAGTCTGCTGGAGCCCATCTCTGGCTTCATGTTTAAGGCCAGAGGAGACAGACACAGTAAGGGTACGCAGCATTGCACCATTGGCAGGAGAGCTCACTGCTGCTGGAAAACCATCTCCTCCACTCTGGATAGGCTAGGCTCAATGTCACCAGTTCAAGCATGAGAAACACACATTACTCTGGCAAAGCCGAGGAGCTGGCAGCTCTCGCTGTCCAACTAGGGTCTTAGATACAAGTAGGGTATTTTACAGCCTGTAGTTTTTCAACAGTTTTGGCACTCAAGAAATGCTTTCTGTTTGTTTCCCGACTATTTATTCCTGAACTAAGAAGTTGCTATACAATTTTTCTTAAAGACCCAATTTTTTCGTCTCTTGTAACTGTACTTTACATTCAGTTTGTTGGGGGTGTGGAGGAAATGTCCTTTGAAGAAAGAGACAATTGTGTTAGCCTAGACTATTTCAAAATGGGCAGGGACCCTCAGATGGAAGGTGGGAGCACAGACTAAGAAAAGTGACTTCATTAACAAGGAACAAATCAGGGGAATGGACAGAGAGGCCAGGCTAAGAGGGTATCCATTTTGTGGTTTGCGACTCTCGTAGCTAGAAGGTGGAGATACACTACAGACTTTGACACAGCCAAAGATCAGGTAAAATGCAGCTTAAATGGGAGGAGTTTAAAATGGCTTCTCCCTCAAAAGGAAAGGGAGGAAAACAAGATGCTCAGAATTGGCTCCGTGTGTGTGTGTGTGTGTGTGTGTGCACGCGTGCGCATGCGTACATGTGTATGCATTTTTGTGCGTGTGTGCGTCTGTGTGGTACACAGATCAGTCCAAGGCCTGTGACATTATATGGGTTATAAAACAAGCCCTCTTCTGTAGGTTGCTTTAAAACTAAGCACGGCTACATAAAGAGCCTTGCTAGGATTTTAATGTATGGTTTAGAGGCGCTGTTTGAGTCTTGCTCGAAGTTGCGTTTCTTGTTATCTGAGCAACAGTTAGAAAACAGGCTCAGTTAATAGAGAGCGCTAGTAAGCCTGGCCTGGTGATACAAACCTGTCAGTTCAGTTATTCAGAAGCCCAAAGCAGCAAGGTTCCAAGTTCAAAGCCTGCTGAGACTATAGAGTGAGTCTAGGTCCAGCCTGGGAAACTGAGTGAGACCCATATCAGACATTTTTCAGTGGAAAGGAGAGGAGACTCAGTGGTAAAGCAGAGCATATGAGACCCTGGCTTCAAGCTCCCGTACTGTGGGGGCTGCTATACTAGCAGCTTTATGTCCTCTTCGGTTTCCATAGCCGAACAGCAGGTGTATTGTGAGTGAGTGGATGCACATCGACCACATAGACAAGTTTAAGGCAGGCCCATGGTACTTTAGTTTATCTGTCCTGGTGCTGAATAATACAAGTCTCCAAACCTAGATTTTTAGCATCCTTGAGAAATGGCAGGTGTGTGTGCATGTGTGTGTGCGTGCGTGTGTGTGTGTGTGTGTGTGTCTGTCTGTCTGTCTGTCTGTCTGTGTGTGTCTGTGTACATGTGGGCAACTCACCTGGCCAGCACGAGGCCTTGAACGCTTCTTTCTGTTTTCTGAGTATTTGCTGTTCTACTGTGTAAATATCAATGTATTTCCTTCTGAGGAGCTATCTTAAGCTAAGACCCTGAGGAGTTCATACAAAAAGATTCATAGACTGATGCTGTTTCCTTTTCTAAATGCCAGGAAATACTCTTAGGGATAAATTTATTAGAAATGTTTGAAACTGAAAAATGTTCAATCTTATTTTTTCTTACTGAAAAATTTGAAAATGAAAAGTTTTATGAAGAAAATGACGACCATGAACTTTGGTCTGCAGTTGATTTGTAAGCCCCCTGGCTATCTTTGTTTGATTTTTCTATTTCTCTCTTTTTTTCCCCTCTCCTTTGACTACTCTAGGATGAGTCCTCTATGTTCTTCCAGTTTGGCCCGTCCATTGAACAGCAAGCCTCCGTCATGCTCAACATTATGGAAGAATACGACTGGTACATCTTTTCCATTGTCACCACCTACTTCCCCGGCTACCAGGACTTTGTGAACAAGATCCGCAGCACTATCGAGAACAGCTTTGTGGGCTGGGAGCTGGAGGAAGTCCTCCTGTTGGACATGTCTCTGGACGATGGCGACTCTAAGATCCAGAACCAGCTGAAGAAGTTGCAAAGCCCCATCATCCTCCTCTATTGCACGAAGGAAGAAGCCACCTACATATTTGAAGTAGCTAACTCGGTTGGGCTGACTGGCTATGGTTACACATGGATTGTGCCTAGTCTGGTGGCTGGGGATACAGACACTGTGCCCGCCGAGTTTCCCACTGGGCTTATCTCCGTGTCCTATGATGAATGGGACTATGGCCTTCCTGCTAGGGTGAGAGATGGGATTGCCATCATTACCACCGCTGCTTCCGACATGCTGTCCGAGCACAGCTTCATCCCTGAGCCCAAGAGTAGTTGTTACAACACCCACGAGAAGAGGATCTACCAGTCTAACATGCTGAATAGGTAAGTGTGGAGCGTGGCTGCGTGGCCCATGGTGGGGACCAGGAGAGAGCTTCACAGGCAGGGGGCTTGGGGGAGTAGAACCAGGGAAAGGCCATTCAGGATGGCATCAGGCTGAACGCTGTCTTGAAATGGCACCTGGTCATGGTCAGGGGATCACTTCAGTTAAACCTTGCTGGTTCATATTCTTTTTGTTTGTTTGTTTGAGACAGGTTTTCTCTGTTTAACAGTCCTAACTGTCCTGGAATGAGCTCTGTAGACCAGGCTGACCTTGAACTCACAATAGACTTGGTCTCCTCACTTTTTCTCCTTCTCTCTCTATCTTCATGAGCCAGCATGCCGTGAAAGGCACCTTTTAGTCTGGTTTGTAGCAAGACTGAAAAAAGGCCTCTGTTTTAGCCACTTTATTCTGTTCTTACAAAATACCTAGAAAAAACAACTTAGAAGGAGACATTTTTTGCCCATGGTTTAGAGGCATGAGTCCATGATGGCCGGCTTCATGGCTTCTGGCCCATAGTGCAGGACACTGAGGTGGAAAACATGTTGTGGGGTGAGGCAGTTTACCTCATCGCAAAAAAGCAGAGAGAAACAGGTCTCAGGTATGTCTTTCAAAAATATTCCTTCCATAACCTCCTTCCTCAAGAAAGGACCCACCTCCCAGAGTTCTGACCACCTCCTAAAATAGTACTACCCAATGGACACCAAGTATTCATCACAGGGGGGAGTGTTCACAATCAAAACTCTACCCATGGGATGCTGTGCCCCAACCTCCCTATTTGAGGCATCCAGACTGTACTATGCCCTCTGGGAAGTGCCGATTGACTTCATATAGGGGATCTTATGTGATTTTCTAATTTGGTAAAATGGCTATGTACGTAGGTGATAAAGATCTAGAGAAGACAGACTATGAAGAAGAAAATTAAAATGACCTTCACTCCAACTAACCATTGCTAAGTTAGTCAGGAACCATCCTGGACATCATGCTGGGATCTGTATCCGTATGGGTTTAAGTACATAATTTTATACAAACATAGCTATGGCTGCTGTTCAGTGCTTGACTTTTTTTGTCCAGCAGTAGGTTTTGAACAATCCATTTGAAGATTGATTTTGAACTATTTAAATAGCACGTACAGCACGTTCTAGAAACACGGAATCCTCAGGCACCTGCTGTCTAGCTCCTGAAATAAAATACTAGAATGCACCCTGAGAAATTTTAACCACCTTTGGTGAAGGTTTGCGTGAGCTATTCGCACTTAACCTCAGGAGGGAAGTAGATCTACAGTCTTTAAACAAAGTTTTTAATTTAGAGTTAAAATGAAAAGCAGCCTCAATGTGGCCATGACTGAGACCGCTCAACCCTAATCCCCTCCTGCTGTGAGCTTCCCTCTTTTCCCATCTCTCTGTCCTGGCTGACTCCAATTTCTCTCAGGTTTCCCCAGCTTAGGCTCCCTGGTACAGTCTTCTTTCATTCTAGGGGGCTTTGTCTTACTTAGAGCTGTTCATTTCTGTACTATTGGCCTTGGACTCAATCCCTGCATATTCCCCGAGTTTACATCTCTGGTCACACCCTCACCCCAGGGTCACATTTGATACAATTTTTTTTCTGAGGTACAAGGAATTGAACCTAGGGCCCTGTGTGAAAGTCAAGGGCTATACCACTGAGCGAGGGCCTCAGCTCACATGCCTTGTTTCTTCTGAGTTGTGGTCTCACTCAGTTGCCTAGACTGGCTTTGAATTATCTCTGTAACCCAGGCAGCCCTTGAAGCTGTTTCACCCCAGTCTCCTAAGTAGTTAGGTTACAGGCCTGTACCACCAGGCCTGAATCTCAGTTAGTATTTTAAACTGGAGAAGACATTTCTTTTGATACCATGGGTATTGGGAGCTCACATCTGGAAAGTTGAATTGTTCATCTCTTTTCCCACTCCTTTTCCATCTTCTAACCAAATTTATACTACCTGAGATGCATCCTATTAGGAGATTAATGAAATTAAATTCCCAAGATCTCCTTAGTCCTGTGTGTCCCTGATAGCTCATGGCCAGGGTGCTGCTCTCAGTGGGCTTAAGTCTCCCGGTATCTCTGGAATGCCATTGCTGTGTCTTCAGCTTTTCTGCCACACTCCAGCCCACATCTGTGCTGCTGCAGCCTCCCCTGCACCAGGTTCTGCTTCTTTCAATCTGTGTTGCAACCAGAGTGATCTACAATGGAATGCAATTTCATCACCTGCCTGCTTAATGCTTGCCAATGGCTTTTTACTGCAGGTTCTAATAAGGAGCCATCTCCTTAATGTGGTTTATACAGTTTCACACAGCATGGGCCTTGCCTGTCTCTGCAAAACCGGCTCTCCCGTCGTCATGACCTTCCTAGAGTGCTGGACACGCTTCAGTTGTTGGCTTTGAAAACCCTTTGCCGTCTCCGTCTCTCTCACTGACGACTCCCCTCTCCCTGGGTCTCATCATGTACCCCAGGCTGGAATTTATACTGTAGACAAGGGATGACGACTTTAAACTCCTGACCACCCTGCATGGGACTGCAGCCAAACACCCCCACATCCAGTTTAGGTGTGTGTGGCACTGTGGATCAAGTCCAGGGCTTCATGCATGCTCAACAAACCCTCTGCCGACTGAACAGCATCTCTAGCCCTCCTCACTCTGTTTTTGTTTTTTTCCTCAGTCTGTTTTGAATGCTTCCTAGCAGGCCCTCTTGCACCAGTAAATACACACAGATGGTCCTTTACGTGCCCAGTGCTGGCCATTCTTAGGCCTCCATTTGTCTCTACTTCCTCTGGGAAGATGCTCCTAAGCCACGGACTGATGTTCCCATTACACGCCTTCACTAAATCTAATGCTTTCCTGATTAAGGTACCTTGGGAGAGGGGAAGTTCTATGAGAGCAAGCAGCACCTTTCTGTCCTTTTCTTTTCTCTCCTCCTTCAACACAGCGTGTGACATAGGGAGGGACGAGAGTGAGGTCCTCCAGACTCAGTGTGCATCCTCTCTGCAGAGGGGGTTGTCCTGCCTGGCTGCTCTTTCCAAGGTGGGAAACCTTCCTGTTGAGTTGGTTCCGCAGACCCATACATTCTTCTGTTATTTTTAGTGTTCAACTCAAATCTGATTCATGTTAGTTCCCCTAGTATTTGCTGAAACCAAAGCTAAAGGCCATGGACTACTGAGACTAAAACATCTGTCAAACACAAATCAAGGGAACATAATGTTAAGCCTGTAAAAACAGTCCAAGCCTGCCCACTTTTGTCTTTGACTTTCCCCCAGGGTAGACAACAACCTTCAGATATATTATTTCTGGTTTAGTTCATCCTACACTCGAGTATGAATATCACCTCTGGGACCTGGGCTCTATCCACACCCCGAGACCACCGTTGGTCTAACCTTTGTTGAGTATTTCTTGCGTCTGAGAGGCCTTGTGTTATCCATCAGGGTGGTTCCCGTCCTCAGCTCTCACTTGCGTTCTTTCCTTATAGGTAAGTCAGGATGATGAGCCAATATCACTCTGGAGGATACTTTTAGCTCGGAGCAGGGTGCCAGTTCAAGGCCAACCCCGGCTACTTAATGGGTTCCAGACTAGCTTAGACTACAGTCTTGTCTCAAAAATATCACCCCTTGAAAAAAACAACAAACTAATGAGCCGCAAATGTCCCTTCCCATTGTCTCAAATATAGCCAACCAGAAGCAGCGATGCAGGGACTACACAAACCAGACTGGTCCCAAAGCTGCAGGCTCCAGGGAGAAGGAGAAAGAGCAGGAGGAGCCCAGAAGATGGGGTTCACTGTCGCCCGATTTCTCTACTGTGTTGCTCAGGCAGTGGCCTCAGCCTGCCCTCCCTATTTCTCTACTTGGTGGTTGTATTCTCCTGCCTCAGACCCTGACATTCCTTCCCCTAAGTGTCTCCCTGCCGGCTGGACAGCTATTCCCAGGTTCTCCTCATGCGCATCATGGTGTCCTTCACTCCTCTCTACATCTTCCCTTCCTCTTTCCTTTCAAGTACAGCTTTTGGTGGCTCTTGGCTCTAATTCGCAGCCTCTGATAGGGATATTTTAGTCAATTAGTTTATGAGTTCAGAAAGGCTTGGGTTAACTAGCTGGGACTTATAAAGAGTTATCCCCAGGCCTAAGGTACTGTCACCAGGCATGGTTGTCTGGGGACCTCCCTGGGCTTCAATTAGGTCTTAGCTCTTCTAGCTTGCTGAAATAAGTAAGGCTTGGCCCTCTTCAGAGCTCTGGTCTCATTAGGTCACTCTTTTAAATAACAAACGGAGCAGCCACACTATTGAGCCCCAGCAGGAAATCAAGCAAATGAAATGGCCTCAAATGGTTGGCTGGTGGATGAGGAAGAAGGACCCTTTACAGGCAGCTCCTTTCTCAATGGCAACCCAGAAAGGTTGGCTCTCTTGGAGGATTGTGGGAGGTAGGTTTATCCCAGATGCCAGAGAGTGTTGGGAATGGAGACCAGAAAAGGGGATTCTCTCCTAACTCTAGGCTCTGTCCTCCCAGAAACATAAGAGGAGCTGGAGTTCTCGTTTATATCCGGCCAGATTGTGGCTTTCTTGCTAGGTGTGACAAATTTCTCCATCCTGAGTTCAGGAGCCAGAATAGGAAACTATATGAGGGACAATAGAGATGGCTCATTCAGTAAAGTATAAGTTTGTATCCCTAACACCCATGAGGAAGCCAGACATGGTGACGTGTGCCTGTAATCCTAATACTGGGGAGGCAGAGCCGGGAGAATCCTGTGCCTTGTGGGCCACCTAGTCATGCCAAATCACTGAGCCCCAGATCCAAGGGAAGACCCTGTCTCAAAACCGAAGTTAGCAAAAGATCAAGGGAGACAACAGATGTTGACATCCGGGCTCTACACATGCCTATAAGTATGTGCATATATACCTGTACACATAGCACATATGCATGAACATGTACACACACATACCACACACTACAGAGGGTATTGTGTGGGGGGAGGATCATCTGATGGTCTTGAATCTCAAAGACAGATACATACTTATGATTCATGTATTTAAAAATCCAAGAAGAGTTTAAAAAAATGATCCTTGAGAGGACCCTTACTTACATCATTTCAGGTCACAATAAAAATGGTATTTAGAAAGGTATTAATTTAAACTTTCACAATAACACCGGAACTGTGTGAAGCTTGTCTAGCTGGAGAGCTGGTGATTATTTCTGGAGCGGGTTTGGATTGGTTGGAGAGTTTCAGTATTCCCCCTCTTCCCTCCGTCCCTCCGTCCCTCCGTCCCTCCATCCCTCTCTCCCTCCCTCCCTCATTTTCTCCCTCCCTGTCTACACACATAAACCAAACATGGTGGTTCATGTCTTTAATTCCAGAACTCAGGAGGGTGAAACAGGACTGTATGAGTCCAAACTAGGCTATCTAGTGAGACTCTATCTCAAGAATCACCAGCGAAACAAGCAAGCAAAGCATCTCAGTGAATCCCAAATAAACAAGGAATATATGCTCTTGATGTGAGTCCACCTCACATGCTGCACAGGATGTACTTCCACTGGAAGAATAGTTGTTATTTAGATGAAATTCGAGTTTAACAGGCCTCCTGGCTTTTTACTTGCTAATCCAGCAACTCTAATTTGTACATTAATAAGAACTAATTTTCTCTGGACCCTGTCACATCCATTTATGCCTTATTAGTAAATACAGTACAATGCCCTGCCATAATGAAGGGCATGCTGAGAGGGATTTATTCCAACTGGGAAATTCATTTGATTGGAAGAGCTGGAGAATTTCTTGTGGCTAGTGATGGGTTCACTACTGAGAAAAGTCTACAAAATCTTTTGATACCAGGCCTTCTGAAACATTTAGGATTAAGTGACTAGCGCCATTGTTTCAATCCTGTCTCAATATTCCTGAGCTAGAGCAGAATTGCCAGCCACTAATGGGCATGGGTCTCTATTTCTTCCTTTACCCTTCCTCGGGGAGAGTTCATGGCCATTTTCCTTCTCAATGTACTGGCTAACACACTGATGGTCCTCTTCTGTCACCCAGGTGATGGTGCACCTGCCATGTACTTCTGAGTTTTTTTTTAAATCCCAAGAACCCAGTGCCTCTGCTCTCTCTGCTCAGCGGTGTAGGGAACTCAGAGAAAGAGCAGATGCTATTTGAGACGGATGGATCTTAATATAGCCATCTTCTTATGAATCGCACCTAACAATTTTTCTCCAGTGTCTTCAGCGTTCTTATTCAGCACTGGCTTTGCACCCTCCTGGCGTTGTTCCTTCCCAGTGAACATAGCAAAAGGATTGGACTCTTCCTGGCTTGGCCATTGGGGAATGGGGAATAGTGTGACTTTGAGGCAGAGATATGAAGAGAGGTGCACCGTTAGGTCCTTATTAGCTGAGCTGTGATGAATATAATCTTTCTGCAACCTTGAGGCAGATGCTCAGCTTTTGGAATCAGCTAGCTAATGATAGCTAGCTGTTCTCATGGGATAACCACTTGACTCTCTTGGCCTGGAAATTGCAGGGAGGTTAAGAAATAAAGAATTGAAGCCATTGGATTTACACAGTAGGAATGAGAACTGATTGGTCATTTCCATTTTAGTTGGTATTAAATGTTTACTGAGCACCAAGCATAGGCAGATTCGCAGTAAGGCAAATATATGTATTCAGTTTATACAACTTCATCCATTCCCCATGTTAACCATGTGAGAGGTTATGTGGATGTGTACTTAGAGCTGAAGGAGCTTCTGTAGTGGTCCTTAACCTTGTCAAACAAAGGCACCAAGAAATCTACAGAAAGCATTCTCATATAAAATATTTTGAGAAACCAGAGCCACCTGTGTATACTGGGAGGGAGACTATCCACTCAGTGGCTTAAGAGGACTTATAAACTGGAGAACACGACTGAAGGATCTCTTCCCTGCCCTAAAGGACATATTCAACGCTTACATTGAGGCATAACAAAACACACGTGAAGGCATAACAAAACATAGTTGGATGTATTATTATTTCCTCTATATTAGAGGTAGAACAGATTATTCCAGTCAGGTGATTTATGAAAAATATAATTATGTAATTGCATGTGTGTAGGTCTCGATGCAGGTCTGTGTGTGAGTGCAGGTGCCTGAGAAAGCCGGAAGAGGGCATCAGATCCCTTGGAGCTGGTGTTACAGGAAGTTGTGAGCCACCTGACATTGCTATTAGAAACCAAAACTCCAGTCCTCTGCAAGCAAAGAAAGTGCTGGTAACCTCTGAGCCATCTCTCCAGTCCCAAGTGACTGTTTCTTCCTCCTAGGCATTCACTAAGGCTTAATATTGAGGCCTTTACACAATTATTTCCTTGATTATTATTTTATTCTATGGTCTATTTGTAAAATTTAAAATTTATCCACAATGTAGGTGGAATTTATTGATTTTCCTCTTCCTTTTCCATTTCTTGCCTTCATTCTGTCCTTCCTCCTTCTTTAAAAAGGAGACCTATAAGAGGGTCAAGGTGAAGAGGAAGGTAAGTAGGGCAAGGGTTCTGCTTCACCGAGAACAATGGAGCAAGGACACCGTGTGCCTGGAGGAAGAGACAATGCTACCCCGTCTATGGGAAAGGATAGAACAACCTGGGCGAAGAAAAAACAATCAGAGAAGGGCAGTGGCTCTTGGTGGAGTAAGCAGATCTCACTCAGCAGAAGAAATTCTATGTCTGAAAAAGCAGAGCTGGAGGCAACGGGATGGGCTAAGAAGGGAGGTATCACATACACACTGAAATATAGTGTGCACCATCCAGGCACCATGAGTGTTCCTACGGTGGACTTGGAGTCACGCTCTTCGACATACAGGGCACTCCTAATGCAAACGTCCTCAAGAAACATCCACCGATCACCAGGTTTAAAAGTGTGTCCAGTCCCTCCTCCCATTCCTAGCATCCCCTGTCCCTTTCTACTCTTCTGCTTCCCTCTATGACACTTGACAGACAGCCTGCCTTCGGCTTGTCTTCAAAGATTTTCCTAACTTTCACTTCCTAGTCAATTTCAAACGCTGCCTGTGTTGCCTTAAATTAATGCCTGTGTCCCTAAAAGAGTAGATGGTAAGTAGGTAGCTGGTGAATGCATATTAGGTAAAAGCATGAACAAACATAGGGACCAATAGAGTGGGGAGAGCCCAAATAACAAAAATAGCCGGCCTAGAACTTCCTGTGTAGAACAGGCTGGCCTCAACCTCATAGTGATCCAACTGCCTCTGCCTCCTGAGTGCTGTGATTTTGACCACCATGTATTTTTAAGAAACCTGGAGAGCCCAGGGACCTCCAGCCACAGCAGGCCTGCATCTGTCTGTTGACTTGCGGTACAACTGCTCCTGTGTGGCAGAGAATGAAGCTTTGTGGAAAGCCTGGCCTCCCTTTGCATGGCTGGAGCGCATCTACTCCAGCCGATCTCCATCTGTGTCTTCTTGTTAAATGGCACAAGGGTGCATTTCATAAACTTAAGAATAGATTCTCAGATGCCACTCACCATTAGAGGCTGGTAGGCCCGGAGCTTAGGGGTCCTGATGCCTGGGGCAGTGCTAAACTCTCACTTGTTTGACCAGGAGCTCAGTTTGGCTGTGCCTTTTGCTCTGACCTGACTGCACTCCCATGACTCTCCATGTTCCTTGGTTTCTTAACCCAGACTAGGCACACATTCACATTTAACGAGACCTGAAGCTGGCATTATTCAGAGATTGCGTGGGAGATGTTTTTCTGTCTGCTCTCTTCCCACCAGAGGATTAAAGATGGCTGGGTGGGGGTTTCCAGGAAACTAGGAGGCTGTCATTTATGGCTATGGATATGGGCTGAAAACCTGAGTAAGGGTTGGACCCCAGCTGGCTATGGTTAGCTGGGCAAAGATGGGTGTCTCGAGAGCAGTGGTAGGCATATAGCCTTTGCAGCCATATAAGATCTTTTGTGTTTTAGACCAATAGTGGTTGTAGACTTATTTGCTTCCTCTCTGATGGCACAGACAGGGGCACAGGTGGTCATGTCCTAAAGGCAATTCACTCGTACCTGATGTGCCCAATATGGATTTGGAAAAAGAGGACATTCTGGATGGCTGCTAAGGTGTCTTAAACAGTTCTGTAGCTACTGCTCTGGTAAAAACCAAGGAAGGGCTAGGTTAGTACAAACTGCTTTCCTGGGCTTTCAAGGCTTCTCCAGCAGCATACCATCTTCTGGCAGGGGCTGGAGGGATGAGCACACCCGGCCTGGCACCAGTCCCCAGGCTGGGTAGGCTGCTCACACATGGAGGAACTGCTGCTGACAGATTAGAGCTCCCTGCTGCCCAAGTCTGTTCCCTCTTGTCCAGCTTCCAGCATCGGCAGCCGGCCGGGGGCTGCCCGCAGCTCCACACTGCTCCGGCTGCAGCTCCTCATTCATGCGGCTTCACACCCACCTCCTTTCTTCCTTTATCCTCCCTCATCTTTCCTTTCCCCTGGAGTTTATGCTGTTCATTGATCTTTTGCTGCCCTTCTCTTCTTCTTAGTTGGCTTTCATTGAAGGGCTTTGAAGGCTTTCTGTACTTGTAAGTGACCGTTTGTGCAATCCTTGCATGAGCACACCCAGAGCCATTGTGTGATTATTGCATGTGCAATGAGCACCTGTGTGTGCATGTGTCAAAGGAAGTTGTGCATCATCAAGAGAAGTGGGAAAAATAGTATTAGTTACCTAGTTCCTCCTATTGCTAAGACTGTATTGACTGTGGAATAGAATTTGAAGGAACCATTTAAGATAGGATTCACTCCCACTCCAATAAATCTTAACAGGGTAGCTCCTTTCTTATTTGACTCTAGTTTTTAAGTCTTGATGGCTATAAGGATGGTAGTTAGATAACCAAAGTCCTTCAGTGTTTGGTCAAAAGAGAAGACACCTGGGCTGGGGATACATAGCCCAGTGATAGAACATTTGCCCTGGATGCAATCCCAGGGATGGGGGAGAAAAGAGACTCAGTGATCAAGTGGCTTTATACATTTCCAATAAAGCATAGACGTCTTGTTTTACTTAATGTTTTACTTCCACCCACTTTTTTATCTCTTTGAATAAAAGTCTGCCAGGTACCTGGCTTAAGAAAACAAAGCACAATAGAAGGCTATCAGAATGTACTTAATTATTGCATGGGCTTGAGTAGTGGGACACATTCTTGCTTATTATGTAGATAGAAAAATTAGAGCGTGTATTATCGATGAGTGTGGTATAGACTATTAGTGAAAATACTGTCTCCACAGGATATGCAGGGTCCTCATATCTGCATCCCTCCGGTGCCACATCTCTCATGTCTTCACACGTAGACCTGGTCCTTTATTTGGTGACAATGGGAGTCACTTATTCATCCACCTCTTAAATCTAGAGATAACCAATGAGGGAAGCAGAAACCACTTTGAACTAACATCACTGACAGCAAATTCTTGTTTTTAACTCAGAGCCAACTCACCGTAATTCTCTATGTTTTCAGGGAAGCCTGTGCACAGTGTCCATAACCCAATTTATACAAAACAATGGCCATATTCAGGTACCTGTCCAGGACCGCTTGGTAGCTGTGTGACTCCCCAGACTCAGTTCCTGCTAGTTCCCTTTTGGGTGGGGCCATCATTTTTCTGTCCAAGATGGCTGCCAGAACTCCATACTTAAGTGGTAGGTTGATGTGAGAAAGCAAAAAGACGTATCTGTTCTCTTTTCAGGAGATTCCTGGCTTTGCCACTCTTTACTTGCAGCTTCTCATCCAGAAAGCAGTCTGTGGTTCCAGCCAGCTGCAAGGACAACTGAGTAGTTTAGTTTCTAACTGGTCCAGTGAAAGGCTCAGGTTAAAGAAAACAACCAAAGTTCTGTGAACCTGAGAGCATCATTGCTAGGCAATGAGTAGTCTCTGACATATGTGCTTATGTGACTTCCCAGAACACAACAGCTTCGGAATAACAGAAATAGTGATGGGGATCAGGTAGGCAGTTGACAGCATTAATAGAGGACTATTGGAACTGGGAAGGTAACAGGGAAACCCAGCAAAAGACCTTGAAAAGCACAGTGGGAAGACCATTTGAAGGAAAGCTCAAATACATCCAGGAAGTATAAATGATCCCCATGTAGCAAAACAGTATAGTCATTGTGAAGTCATCAATGGGAACTTAAATTATATTGATTATCCTTGGTTTCAGGAGCCCAAGAGCTCTATCTTACCTTTATAAAATTTCCATTAAAAGACTTCATATAATCAGAAAAAAAGAGAGGCTTGGTAGTTAAAAATACTGAGCTTCAGCAATTTAGAAAAAATACTTTTAAGAAAAAGCTTTGAATGACTACTATGTGCCAACTGCTCTGTATAGAGTCATTTAATCTGGAGAGCACTGCCCAGGGCATTACTGCCTCCATTTTTCAGGAAACATTGGAGATCCAGCAGAGTCAGTCACATTCCTACTTGTCTTGCAGATGGGCTTTCAAACCAACATTGCACAAAGGCCTTAGGCACTAGGCCCTGAGTTGTCCATCTGCCTTGAACTACTTCCTTCCTGTAAGGCCGACTTAAACGTGAAGGATTTTGATGTGGATGGGCACAGCATTATCCCAAAGGACAGAGTAGCTTAGCATCAAGAATTCTCTCCCTTGTGCTGGGAAGATGGTTTGGTGTGTAAAGTACTTGCTATGCAGAGTTCAAATCCCAAGAATCCATAAGATGCTGGAGGCAGTAGTGTGCGTGTGTCTATAATTCCAGCACTCCTTCGGTGGATGGAAGGTGGGGACAGGAGAATCCCTGGAAATTCCCAGGCCAGCTTATACACAGGAGGGAACAAGAGACAAACAAGGAGGTGAAGACTGACAACCAAGAATGTACTCTAATTTCTACACTCATGTTTACACACACACACACACACACACACACACACACACACACACCTCTGCTAGACCGTGGCAGACCCAGAGCGAGCCTGGGAGTGACATCTAGTACATGGAAGTTGAAGATGTCCACAGTGATTCTGGGGATGCCACATCCTCACTGGTATGCTTGCCTATGATGCTGCGGGCATCTTCCTTTTCACACAGGAAGGATGATGTAACTTGCTTAATTTGTCCCTGTATGTTCCTGAGTTCTTTATCCCATATGTGGAAAAGCACACACAATCACCGCACCTCTTGTGATGAAAGAGGATGCGAAGGCCCTTTTCTGGAATCTGTTCGGTCTCAGAGAGGTCAGAGAAACATTGAAAATGCTGTCATGGATAATGTGATAAGACAAAACAAGCCCTTGACCTCTGTCTTGATTTACAAATGTCCTCCAATGCCGCTGTTCATTTTTGACAGTTAGGTAAGTTTGGACTTGTTTGAGGTGTAGATACAGCCAGATGCCGGGGGAAAAACCGAGGAGGGAGAATGCTGCTGGGGATGAAAGAGATGACAGGTGGGAGCCAATTTTCTGCTTTTTCCAGCATGACATTTACTCTTGTTCCACTGGATAGCATATGCAATAGGTGCTTGCACTCCCTTTATATACTGAAACTTGAAGATACAAATGTCATCCAGAATCCACTTTGATTGACCTCGGAAGGAGTGGGGCATCCACAAAAAGATTCCTTTAATTTGTAGGCTTTGACTTATTCTTCTGGCCACACAAAGTGAAACATCCAAAAGGCTGGCAAAATACATGGAAGGAACCAGGATCAGCATTAAAAAGGATGCTGGCTGAAGCTGTCCAGAATTTTCTGGGGCTCCTGACAGAGGACCTAAAGGATCTTTTGTGACCTGAGACCAGACTAGTAAAGTTAAGGAAAAAAACAGACACTCTTACACCCCATGTTCTAGTTTAATCCATTGACCTACTGATCACAGATTATTAGCCCCTGAAAACTCAAATGTGCATGAGAGAATATTCCTCTGAGATGCATCCCAATCCCTCCCCCCACGCACATACACATACACTTGGTGTGCTCACTCACCCACAAGTTTAAAAATAGGAGCCATGGTGTTGCCATGACTCCCGGTGCTACTCCGTGCTTCTTGCCATGGATGCGATTTCCCTTCAGAGCAGATTTAAGTGAGAGTCTGACTCAGAGCGGCCTCTAGCGGCACACTCCTTAGCGACGCGCTGCCCTCCCCAGTTCAGCCCAATACCCAAACCAACCCACCTGGGCAGATAGAATTCAGGAATGTACTGAGCGTCTGTCCAAGGGCTCGGCTTTTTACAGATCTGTCCTTCTCATCAGTCACGAGTAACAGGCTAGTCCCTACTGTGTGCTACAAAGCGAGGACAGGGCAGCTGGCGGGAGATCTGCAGCCAGCAACTCTTTGTAGGGTAGCAGAGGGTGTTGGTGGTGGAGAGTGGTGGCCAGTGGCTTATACCAAGAAAAGGAGATTTGCTGCGACCGTCAGCAGCTAACATTCCTTTTCAGATAGAGGACTTTTTGACAGGCTGGCTCCCTTGCCTGCTGTCCTTGCTGTTTTCCTTCCCCTGTGATTTGAATTCTCACACCAGTGCTTCTTGTCACCAATTGCATGAAGGAACTTAGGAAGACTGACGAGCTTCTGTACAGCACTAGGGTCTGGCCTAGCACAAAGTCTAACTCAGAAGGACTGTAAAGAAGTAAGGTCTTGGGGGCTGGTGTGCATTAGAGCTTGGAGGTTGACTCTAGAGAGCAGCCAGGAGCTTAGGAACCCCGGGTTGTCATTTGTGTGGTCCAGATGAACAGAACAGAGTTAAATGAGATGGTGTTTGCATGGATTTGGAATCTGGTGCTCATGAAGGAATTCTTTTTCTTGTTTCTCTCCTGAAGACCAATCTAAAACTAGTAATTGTCACTAGTGTTGAGAACCTCAAATTCTGGAAAGGGTACAGGCTATGAATGCTTGTCTCATGAGTGGTGACTTTGATCTGCTCATGGCTTTTGTCCCTTTAGCTGGCACTCTGGGTCTATTTATGCAGAAGGATGAGTTTCTGTCCTTATGGCTGGCAGCAGGAACATCAACCCATATACAGACTACGCGCACAAACATCACTGAACGTCAAGGCTTCCAGGATGGTGTGTGTCCCGGCCTTGGTGAGAAATTGATGCTTTTCTAGATGTTGGAGCACACGAGCGGCTTTAAAATGAAAGTCTTTAGTGCTAAAAAATATGTTCTTTGTATTACTACACTGTTTTTATATTTAATGGAATGGCAGACTAGTGTGCTAGAGAAGGAAAGGGAAAATAGCTTTTAGAATGAGGAAGAAATAAGGTGGGGACCACAGTAAGGAGACAGTGAGATGTCCACCTTTCCCTCCGCCCCCAGCCACACCCTTCTTTGGATGAGGGAGTTACATTGATCCTGATCCCACGGTGGCACGGACAGCAAGGTACTTTTATAACGTATGGCATTTAAATTTTTATGGTTCTGCCTGGGCTCAGTCTTGGCATGGTTCTGTGAACCAGCAAGGCCAAAGCATAGCTCTGTAATTGTATTAAGAAACACAATTAAGGAATATTGCATTTGCAGAACAGGCAAATGCCAAGTGTCTGATTAAAGACTTGGGGAGACGTTATGTTTTGCCAAAGAATAAGAAGACAAAGAAAAAAAATACCGCATTATTCTTGTTAGTTCTCTGTGATTTGTCAGAGAAAATCATGGCAGAGCCTCCAGGCACGCTCACCACAGAGGTATCATTAGGTGATTGCTGCCACTGGTTTCAGCCGAGCCTCAACCCACCCACTCACCCCACCACCACATGTATCACAGAGATAGCTGGTTGAAATAGGCAGGATTTTTGCAGCAGATCCTCAAGTCCATCATATTTTGACTTTATGGAATGAGTAGGAGGGGGGTGAATCTAGAGTCCTTGTTCTGCAACAAATCCAGGTTCCAAATCAAGGTGTCTAGATGAGCTTTTCCTGCATCCCTTCACCAATAACACACCACGAGAAAAGAGCTAATCACCACTCGTAAATAGCATTTATTAATTGCTTTACAGTGCTTGCTCTCCTTTTGGAATCAGTCAGGCATTTCTCGTGTAGCATATTCTAATATTCAGCTGGCTTCTTGAGGTTTGATGGAAAATATCTTCCACAGGCAGACAGTCGCATTCTTATTTTACACACTATTTAATGCCAGGCGCTGCAAGCAGAACTATGTATTTAGCAGTTTGCTTATAAGCATGTCTGGATTTCATATTCAAACGCACAAATTCTTCATTGAGAGTTAAAGATGGTTGACAGAGGGATATCAGCCACATCGCACTCTCAGACCATGATGCTCAGAGCCCGTGACCATTCCTTGATGCCGTTTGCATGTCATAGTTCCATTTCCTGGCTGGCATGATCTCCTGCCTGATGTGATCTGAGACTCAAGTCATGCAGGCCATTTCATGGTGGTGCTGCGCTGATCATGTAGGATGTAGAAGAGACATGAGTCTTAACCTGCCCAGAGCATCCCACAGTTGCCTCTAAACTTCCAAGCTTGCAAGTTCAGTCAAAGAGGGTATCTCAGAAATGCTATCTGGCCTCCGGGAGGGACAAGGGTGTATCTGCGTGTCAAATGGTCACCTGCCATCTCTTGTCTCTCTTTGCCATGGACCATATTAGTTATGGGTCTCATTGCTGGGAGGACTGGTGAATGTTTCTTTTTTCTACTACAAAGGTAAAATTTGGAAGTAGAAAATGGCAGAAAGCACAACATTGATTCCGTCCCCCAGATCTTTCTGATCTTGTTTAAAGGACACACATGTTAAGTCTGTTGGTCTGTCATCCCCAGACTTGCTTATCTATAATTTCCAGAAATAATTAAAAAAAAAGGAATCTTGTATCTTCCATTCCTTCTGAGTCCCGGGAAGGGAGCCCACTTACATGGCTGTACCAGCTGTCAAAATCAGTCATTTTGGTTATTAGTAAGCAAGTTGGAATGTGTCTATAAAAAAAGAAAAGAATTTAACAGAAGACGTAAAGGAACAGGATCTCACTGATAGGGAAGACATGGCAGGCATGAGCAAGGTCAACGCATAGCCCTCAGTGCCCAGGCACAGAGCCCCTGATGGCAGGGTCCCAGAACATGCCTCTAGTCCAGATTGCAAGAGCCACGGATGCTGCTGCAGGGGTACCAGTCTCTTGGCAGGAGGATGGCATACTTTAACCTGACAGCAGTGTGCTATGGGAGAGAAAAACCTTGCTCCACTGAGTTTACTTCAAGGAAAAGAGGTTGTCTTCCAGAAGGGACGCATGCCCAAAAATCCCTCAGACATGTTCTTCATTTTCTCACAAAGGATGGAGAAAGAACTCGGGCCTGCTCAGATGCCAATTCCAAAAGCATGGCATAAGTCCCCATGATGCCTTCGCAGGAAGGTGATGATGAAAATCCAGCAACTTGGGAGCCTCACTTTTGTAGAAAGAGACTGCGACAGGACTCAAGTCATCTTCTCAAACCACTGCTGCAGGAGGAAGACACTGTAGCCTCTGCCTCGTTGAATCAAATAAGAATTTAGTGTGCTGTGCCTGATAGAGAACTGGATACCTAGAAATGAAAACTCATTCCCCCCCAAATTTCTGGTGGCTCCCTTCCATGAACAAGATGAGACCTGGAGTCTCCAGCCAGCCTCGGGAACATCTGGACCTGCCCTTGCTGATTGAACCGATCTTATTTAACTTCCACAACTCTCGCTTTCCCCAACATACACTGCATGAGATCTGGTAATAGCAGCTGGCAAAGATGCCATGGCCAACCACTCTCTAAACATGATAGCGAGTCTGCTGCTCCCCACACTTGCCCCAGCTCTTGTCATTCATGCCCCTTTCTTTTTATCCCTAGGGAAGTGTGGAAGCGTCCTTTAAGACATAACACAAGTGTATCCTTGTCTGTGAAGCCTTCTCTGA
The DNA here is from genome assembly GCA_004026605.1 of Ondatra zibethicus. Taxonomy (NCBI): domain Eukaryota; kingdom Metazoa; phylum Chordata; class Mammalia; order Rodentia; family Cricetidae; genus Ondatra; species Ondatra zibethicus. The sequence goes on from PVIU01005072.1 coordinate 96,057, forward strand.
CAACTAATTGGTCCATGTTGTGCCTTCCATCTGTGTCCCCATTCTCCTCTGTTCTTCGCTCTATTGTAGCAGTCTGATGTGCACATAGGTCAAACTGGAAATATCTGTGGGAATACTGATGGATCGGAACATTTCATTCATTTTTAAAGTCACCTTAGGTAGGTCTCAGTGCATGGCAGGCACCACCATTTTTATTAAAGTTTTGTACTTTGACAATTTTCTCCCCTGCCCCTCTCCCAGCCCCCATTCTTGCTGCAAATCCATCTCCCACATTTACATCTTTTTGTTTTATGACACACTGCTTTTAACCAGGGCTGTCTGTGTGATCACAGGTTTGGAACTGTCCATTGCAGACTGGCGGGTTCACTATTGGACACACAACTGAGGACAGTAACTGTCTCATCCCCAGAATCTGTCGGTAGTCGAGAGTTCAGTGGGGAAGGGGTAGAACCATATATAGATGAAGCAGCAGAGAAACGAAAGACCTGGCCTGCGCCTGTGGAGTGGAAAAGCTTTATCACTCTCTGTAAAGATGAAATGTTCTCTCTTTCATGTGTGAAGGTGATTTGGCAGAATCACCCCTAGGAAAATGAAGGCTTTGAATTTTCAGCGTTTGTTTTATAAGAGAGTGTCCCCATGGCCGTATGCCTTATCATTACTCTCATGGACTTGGAAGCAGGTCCTCCCTGCCCTTCGTTCCTTTTATGTATCAGCTGGTCAGACTGCCTTCATTCCTGCACAGTGCCCCTAAGTTGAAGTCCCTCTCCCCTCTCCCTGCCATCATCATTACATCTATCAGCCGGTGCCTAGATTCTTTAACAAGCTTCTCTGCATGAATTTCCATATCATAGAATCATCTTACCCACTGTCCACTTAATCTGTCACATTTCACCTGGATCATTTTACCCATGTGATGAAGGACCAGTGGTGACCTCACTTAGAAAACCAAAACTTGGCTTGGTAATGGTCCTCCCTGCATCCTGTCAGCCCGATCTCAGAAGAGACCCTTCCAGGCACCCTCCTCTTCATTTACCACCCAACCAATGTCTTGTGGTGGAAGTGACTCATCAAGAAGTAGAAGAGCATGGCACTTCCCCAGCTTCATGGGAGGTCAGTGGAGTTGCTTCGGACAGGCAGGACATTCATCTTTTCCTGTTTCCTCATTGTATCACAGGAGTGTTTGCTTGGAAAGAATGAATCTGGAAGAGCGGCGCCTTCTGTTTCTTCTAATTCTGAAGTTCTTTGGCTCTTTCATAATAGGGAAGGATCCGGCTATTTCCTTGAGCTGTGCTCGGTGAGGAGGCTTGAACAGGAACCCCAGTCTGATTCATTTCACAGATTGTACAGCAGTTGACCACACACCCGGAGGGGAATGGAGATTAAGGGCCTCGGTGGAAGCCTGTGCCTTGTATCTATGGCACTGGGTGCACTCTTTTCTTGAATTGGCCTTAGTACTTCTCTCAGCCATGCTTTCAATTCACTCGATAAAAGAAAATAAATAGGTCGGGTTTGATTTTCTTTGATTGAAGGGTTCATCTTCTGTTCTTGCTGCCTCGGCAGACGCTAAGCTGCAGTTACTCCATCTGCTTAGCAGGTGCTGACCTGAGCTCCTTTGCTGCCCAGTCCTCTTCTGGGATCTCTCTTGGGGAGGAGCTTTGCCTTTCTGAGGAACTCCATCTTCCGACAAACAGGGTGATGGTCATGAAACAGACCTGCAGCGGTCTTGGGGTCAGCACCATCTGACACAGTTCTCGCCATGGAATTGTTCAGCATTCTGAGGACTGAAATTTTATGGAAGACCTCATGAGTCTCTGCTACCTATCTCCATGGCAGAGACTAGCAGGCTGCCCTTCCATTGCCTGTGTTAGGAGTGCCTGTGTCACCTTTGATCCCTCCTCCTCCCCCATTGCCTTCACTCAGTCTTAGAATGTTACTCTGTCTCTAACTGAACACACCTCAGACCTGCCCACTTCTTTCCATTCTGCCTACAACCCTGATTAACCTTCACATGCATGGGTCTTCCTCCGCCTGGATGGCTGGCTCCGCATCAGGAGGATGCTTAGAGCAAGCCTCCGTTATGCATCTGTTGAATGAGCGAGTTAACTTGAGCTAATTGTGAAATGAAGCTTTGCATCATCTATGGACTTGATTTCCTTTGGGTTTTTGGACGCATATGATTAAAGACTTGGCGTCAGGTTCTATTCTTAGATTCTTTACATTGTAAACAAATGGTGAAGTGTCTACTCTAGCCCAGAGCTGTCGTCAGTGTAAAGCACAGCACAACAGGGAGGACACTATAGAATGTACTTCATAAGTCAAGTTCAGCTCAAGAAGCAAAGTCAGTCTACACAAACATGTTGAGTAAAGGTGAGAGAGACAGAGCATGGTGAAGTGCTTCCGAAGGGCGATCTGACTCCTGTGCTATAGAGGGGGGGCTTCAGTTCTGTGACTGCAGTGACAGAACCTGGGACATCTTGAAGGAAGTGGAGGCAGTGGTATTCCACCGAGACCTCAGCGAATGCACAATATAAAATCTGAGAAGCTGACATTTCTTGAAGTGGAAATAATCATACGAACAAAGATTTAGACAGAGAAGGTTAAGCAGGGATCAACATCTCCTAATGGAACTGGGGAGAAGGATGCCAAGCAAGTATGGGGTCACAGTGGAAGAGCCCTGTTCTTTTCAAAGACAATGGGCTATATTGGAAGGGCGCCTTCTTGGGAGTTGGCTTCTAATTGTTCAAATTGTGTAGCTTTAAATAAAGTCAGTTATTCTCTCTAGGTCTTGATTTTTACAGAAAAAGATGAGAGGGAGGGAGGGATAGATAGATGATAGATAGATAGATAGATAGATAGATAGATAGATAGATAGATAGATAGATAGAGATCTCTTTCATCAATATTCCAGATATGAAGAAAGAAGGACCACAAACATAGTTAGAGAATGTTGAATTACTTTTGAATCTGATAATTTCCTGTATAGTGTTAACACAGGCTTGAACAATCAAAGCAGGCTCTTAGATTACTGATAAGCGAACATATGGAGGGGAGTTGAGGCATTAGCACGGGAGCCCGTTCTCACAGAAGATGCAGCTGACTCTGAGCTGAGGCTGGACAAGCTCCTCAGGGTATTTTGCAGTGCCTACAGCTGCAAACGTGAACTTCCAGATTTGATAATCGTCAGTATTGGGCTGGCAAAACTGCCGGATGCCTGGCTAAGAGAAGATGCGCTCTCTCAGGAGAGCACGCAGAGCAGAGGGAGGTGTGATTCAAACTGAGCACCCACGACTACGGGAGGGGAAGTGGAGGGACAATGTCAGGGAAAAGATACAGGCCTGATGGAGGCAGGGTGAGAGACTGTGGTAGTCAGCTGAATTGAGGCAGCCTTTGAAGCCAGCAGGGAAAGTGAGGAGGGAGTAGTGGTATCTGACGTGGTATACAAGCAGACATGTTGGGTCATGTGCATTCTTAACCTTTCTTCTGCTTTTACAAGCATTATTAAACAGAAGTTGATTGTTTATGGTTTTTAAATTAGGCTGTACCCAATTTCTGATCATCTTCTTTGTTTAAATAGCATAAGGAACAATTAAGGGGACCAAAACTGTTTAAAGCAACCCTTAGTATAAGAATAACTTTGTGGGGAAGGAGTTTAACACTCAGTTTTTGGTTAAATTGAGATCAGGAGCCCTTTGTATAGGACAAGAAGCCAGAAGGCTCGCTCACCATCCTGGTCCCTGTGCCAGTCAGCCAAGTGTCTGTGGCCAGTTACCTTAACCTCTGTGAACTTGCTTTTGCAGCTGTCATTCAGAGATAACACTAACCGTATCTCACCGTTCTTGTTACCTGCTCAATGAGAATACACCTGAAGCTCCTTCCAGAGGGCCTGTGAAAAAAGTGTTCAGAACACAGTCAGCTTTGCTATTAGTATCTGATCTCACTTGTTTTATGCCACTGCCTCTGTTCCTATTGACATTAATAACTGAGGAGTGAGTGGAAAATTATATTTAGAAAGTATGATCATTAAAGATGATATTTGCCTCACTTCTCCTAAGGGGGAAACATTTCTTCCATTATTATCTTATAACATGTAAGTTTATATGAAATCTAGACTCATGTTTGCTCTTGAGTTTCCCTTGCTGTGGGATCTGAGTAGGGAGGCGAGGGAAGGGGCCAGTGATGGCAGGAATGAAGCCATCCCAGTTTCCATGGGAAGGTTTAATGTTGCTGAATAGGGAATCATCTAGAAAGGGGGAAAAGTGACTATTTCTCAGAGCAAAGCTGTGCATGCTGACAATTTCAATTTTTGCCCAGAGATGCTGGCATTTTGTTTCTGGGGGCGGCTCTTATGCCTCCAACAGTGTTGCTGCTGCATGGCATGTTCTCTCCTCCTCGCTCATCTCCTCCCACCCCCCTCCCCATATGTCTTCCTCTTTGGCTCGCCCACCCTACTCCTGGCTGCTCTCTGTCTCTCTCTTCTCCTGTAGCTTATTTCCCTTCCACAGAAAAGTGAATCCTCTTGAAGGCCAGAGTATTACCTTCTCCAAATCCATCTCCCATCCCTTCAGCCATTTCTCTTCTGGAAGTCTTCTCAGCCTGTTCCCCGCACCTTTGTGTTTCTTTTTCCTCTGAAAATTGATCTCTCTCTTCCTCTTCTTCATCTCTCTGCATAATAGCAAGTCCTTCCCTGCTCCTGTAAAAATTGTTTTTCCATGAATAAATTACTCTAGGCCCTTGAGTTATGTGGCTTTGGAACTCTTTATTATCCAGATTTAGGACATGCAGAGAATGATATGCGATTAGAGGAACAAAGTTAGGTGTGGTGGCACAGGCCTGACCTCTCACTCAGTCCATGGAATGTGGAGGCAGGAGAATTAGGAGTTCAAAGGCAGCCTTGGATACATAGCAAGTTCAAAACTACTCAGACTACTCAAACCCAATATCAAGGCATTTAAGCAAACAAAATTAAAAGATCAAAAGGAAAAAAGAATTTTTGAGCTCGGAGGTGGAACAGGATGACTGGGCAAACTGGTGGACTTAGGCTTTGGCTTCTAATTGTTCTAATTGTGTAGCTTTAAATTAAGTCATTTGTCCTGTATGGATTTTGGTTTTTACACACACACACACACACACACACACACACACACACAGAGAGAGAGAGAGAGAGAGAGAGAGAGAGAGAGAGAGAGAGATTTGGTAAACATTTCAGATATGAAAGTAAAGGAACAGTGACCAGAATTTTGGGCTTCACAGAGATAACTAAAGAATGCTGAATATTTTAGCATGTGGCAATGGCCCATCTAGAGCTAACGCAGGCTTGAATAATCAAAGTTGGCTTTTAGATTACAAATAAGATAACACATGGAAAGCAACAGTCACACTTCCAGATGAATTAATACAAAATGTGTCTTGGTATCTAAAACTCTGACTTGGTTTTTATTTGGCTAGTATAAGCAATGCAAATATTCAGTTGCACAGAGAGGGGTAGGAACTCTGTGGGTTGGTTAAGTGATGAAGCATTAGGAAACCAAAGGTCAATGCTCACAAACTGATGTAAAGAAATCTCCAGCCTCTACTCTTTTCATCCATCCTGAAAATTGCATCAACTCTTCCTCTCTGATACCAGCCCCACCCTACCCCCAATTTCAGGAGGGCTACTCGGCGTGGCAATGCTTCGAGTGCCTTCAGCAGCCATGCGTTGCTGGGTGAGAGGAAAATGATGGCCACCTCGGTGGCCTAAAAGTCAGTCATTCGTTCATCTGCTCATTCTTTCATTCTTCAACCCCCGTTTCCTGGGTGTCAACCACGCTGCTGGCTTCTCAACCAGGGAGTAAAATGTACAAGTTCCTGCCCCTTAGAGGCTCATGGTCTTTAATGATGCAGGTGGCTCAGCACCCATGATGCAATATTTGTAGCTGCTATGAAAGGGCTTGGGAGGGCATTCTCCTATGCCCAGGAGAAGAGAAGCTTACAGCGCTGTGCTTCTGTGACTGTCAGATTCTCTGTTGCTACAGTTTTCCATTCTGTGCCCCAAAGCCATCGTCTTGAGCCATTAATAAATAGGAGCATGGTTTGTATTTCTTAAGCCTTTTACTCCCTGCCTCCTCGGTTCCCAGCAGCAATCACAGCACCAGGTCCTCCCACCTTGAGAAACAATGACCGCCTGAGTCTGGATTCTTTTGTCACCCTTTCACAAATTCTGCTGAAGGAAAGAGTGTAACGTGCTTTTACCAGGACTAATTGCCATCATTACTGTAATAACAAGATTTATATTCTTCTTATGGTTTGTTGGGCACCCTCATGTCTAGCAGTTGGGCTTTCCAGAGAGTTAAAACAGCGTGCTGTGACTTCACAGCTAATGAGTGAATAGTTGGAAACTGGATTATGCTGTTCTAAAACCCCAAGTGACCAGGGGCAGTCTTAATAATCCCAATCCCAAATGCCTCTTCTAGACGACAGGGATAAAGTGAAGAGCTAATGTACGATGATAAATACACAAAGCATTGAACATCTCAAGGGTATGTATTATAAAAGGCCTGAGGGGATGGCTCAGTTGGTAAAGGGCTTGATACACAAGCATGAAGACCAGAGTTCAGATCCTTAGCACACACGGAGCAGAGTCTGCCACTGCATGTTTGTACCCTAGCACCGGGAGAAGCAGAAGCAGAGCTTGCTGTAGCCAGTCTAGTCTACCAATGGACTCCAGGTTCAGTGAGAGACGCTGTATCAAAACAGTAAAGTGAACAGGCATAGAGGAAGATGCTTGGCATCAACCTCTGGCCTCCGTGCACATGTGCACACACACTCACATATACACAAACCTACATCATACATATGTAATAAAACAAAACAAAAACCATAGACTATGGGTTGGGGGGAAAAGACTATTGTTTAGATACAAAGTCATGTATGGCACCAAAGATGAAAAGACTTCCCTGTGTGCCTGTCTAGATGGCTATCCCCTATGTCATCCCTACGTAATTACTAGGTTCATTGTGCTTTACTGTTTCAGCTGCACAATGAAAGAAATGGGTTAAATGATTCCTAAGAGTGTAAACTGGAGGTAGCTTGCCTGTCTCTGCCTCCTGCCTCTGCCACTTACTGACAATTCTAGTTCATTTTACTTTTCACACGGATTGAAGAGTGAACATGTCATTGCATCACTTTGAACCCCAGTCTCCTCATCTGAAAACAGACACTGATGGTTGTACCTATCTCTTTAGATTGCTATGAGCATTTAATAAAACCAGTTAGCAGTTCTAAGGGATTAAACAGTGTGTGGCTTGGAGTCAGTGCTATATAATGGCTTCTGAATTTTTTTAAAAGGTCTTTTCAGCTTTAGGGCACTGTGAGCCTTCAAAGTTGTTATTCCTGGGAGTGGAGAGAAGATGTAAGATTTACAAAGTGGCAGGCTTAAAGAAGAATGCTGAACAGGCAAAGAGTTGTGGAGACTTTGGCAGGAAACCTCAAAAGGGGTATAGTCTAATAAGCAATGAGCTGTTTCAGGGCTATAACTTGAAATTCATGAGCAAAACTCAGCATGGAGAAAGTGTGGGATGGACTTGTGGCCAGGACCCTCCAGAAACAAAACAAGGTGACTGTGGATACTCAGGGAAGTCAGTCTGATCTACTCACCAGGCCTGTCAATGTTAGTTCAACCAGACACTTCTTTCCTTTCTGTCCCCATTGCTTTGCCCTCACCTAGAGCTCCTCCATCTTGGCAGCATTACAATGTAGGGGCCAATAAAATCAGTGTTCTCTGGGTCCTCATCCATGGAAACTATTCCAATATGCTTGTCCAGTTTCCATCATTTATTAAGTAGAGGGCATTGAAACTATTCTGGTGATCTCTGTCCCAGCTCTGTGATGGCTTCTTATGTGTTGGCACATTCAAGTAAGTTCTAGCTATCGGGAGACAGACAACAAGAGATGTCTGTGATCCGACCCTTCCTTGTGGGAACCTTGTGTTTGGCTGGTGTGGTGGCACCTATAACTCTTACCTACCAGTCTGGCACAAAATAGGCTAATGGGGGCTGTGGAGATAATGTAGTAGAAAACAGTATCTTCTGCACAGGCACAAGGACCTGCGTATAGATCCCAAGACTCAAGTAAAAACAGCAGATATGGCCAGGCGGACCTATAACTCCAAGGCTGTGGGGCAGGCAGAGACAGGATGCTCACTGGGGCTTAATGAAGCCCCAGGTTCAACAAGAGACACTGTTTCAAGGGAATGAGGCAAAAAGTGGTAGAGCACAATGCCCGGTGTCCTCCTCTGGCTCTGAGCATGAGTACAGGCATGCATGCCTGAACATATGTATGCACGTACCACACGTATTCCACACTCGCACACATTCATGCTCTTTTTCTCTGTCTATGTGTCTTTCTGTATTCCCCTACCCTGCCCCCCCCAAGCCTTGGCATCTCCATGGTAAGACTAGGTGAATGCTTTGCAAATGGGCTGTGCTAGTTAAATAAAATGAAACGTGTGAGCTTGTCAAATCCAGTCCATCTCTGCCTCCGTGCTCCTCCCTCACACCTGCCCACCCCGCCTCCTTCCCTCCCACTGACTCTCCTCTCACTCTTCCTCTCTTCCTTGTATTCCAACTGACATGATGCAGTGACTAATTCCTGATCTACTCTTTGATTTCCCCAGAAGGAGAGTTGATCCCTCCAGGGGACACAGCTCTGATGAGGCCAGACTGTGACAGTGGAGGGAGGCAGAAGGTATTAGGAAATGAGGAGCAGAGCCGCCTAGTCCCACTAGAAGGAGGGGCTTTGCATAGGCAGGAACACAGGGACCACAGGCACTAACAGCTGCTGCTACATTTGCAGGACTCTCCTGCCTCCAAAAGCTGTCTATCTTTCCCTATTTGACTTGACTGATTCAAGTGGAGAGGGAAGAAGAGGAGGAGGAAATCATTATCTCTTAAAGGTCCAGTGTGTCCCAGACTCTGTAGTAGACTATATTGTGCAGCTACCTTTGGTGGTAGTGGCACCCAGAACAGTATTAGGAGGCGTCAACTTGCCTGTAATTTTTTGCCTCTCGGAAACGCTTGTGCAAGGAGTTTCTGAGGGAACCATCTTAGGGAATGGAAGTCAGGGGCAAGAAAGTGACCCTGGGAAGGAAGAAGAGGCAACCTCAGCTTTGAGATGCTACCCCCCTAGGGTGACAGCTGGATGCCACCAGGACTTTCCAGGAGAGCCTTCTGACATGGCATGTATGTCTCAACCTCACGTAGCACTCACATTGCACGGTACCCTCTACAATCTTTGGCCCCCTTTCACAGTATTTTACCAAACTCATTCCATCCACTATCACCTAATTTCCTAGCTCATCATCCCAGGAGCATATTACCAGTACCTGTTGGAATACTTGCAAGAAACTTGAATCATTTCATAAGAAAATGCCCCCATGCTGGGAAGGAAGACCTATATTCTACTTGGCTCGTAGTTCAATCCCCACCCATGACCTTCCTAATTATAGCAGATCTGTAATGAGCCAGGCTTTTCCTCCAGCATATAAATTAATCTCCCTCACCCCCAATTATATGTCCTCCTTTTGGGACTGTGTTTTGCAGCTACAGTTATGATATGCCCTGACTCTATTTGCCTGGAGGGGGCTGGAAAGGAGGAACAGGTTCATAATCCAGAAGAAAGAGTTGTATTGAGAGATGCGTACCTGTGTGAGCTTTCTCAGTGTGTCTATACAAGGGCAGGTTTCTTTCCTCTGCTCAGAAGGGAGTTGCTTTTCTTGCCTTCTGGGACTTTCAGGAATTTTTCTCTCATTGTATGTCTGAATATCCCCATATGGGTCTTACAGCCCAACTCATTTCCTGTTAGGATTTTTGCACATAAGTTCCAAGGTTCTGCATGGAGCATCTCCGGTGTCTATGAATGCCATCATCATTATGCTCCAATACTGTGTGTGGATTCCAACATTTTCCTTCTGTTGACAGTTGGTTGACTTAACTATTCCAGCTTCTCTTTCCAAGACTCATTCCCAACATTTATGTTTTTGTTTCCAGAATCTACATGTGTTTAAAATACCAAGGGCCTAACCTGATCTGACACATCAACCTGTATTCTAGCTCACGGCAGTCCACTATGTGAAAATCTTAGAATTTGTGCTGCTACTATAGACCAGTAATTGCTAGCACTCCACTTCCCCCAAAGTATGGTCTTCACAAAAACCTACAGTCCCATATTAGGGGCGGCCTGATTTCTTTTTTTAATACATTTGTATTCATTTTTCTGGAATGTAATACAATGTATTTTGGTCATGTTTATCCCCCACTCTTCCCAATGACTCCTCCAAGGCCCCCTTACCTTCCTGCCTATCCAACTTCATGTCCTTTTTTTAAAAAAAAAAAAGCCTTGAAATACAATTTGTGTTGCATAGAAGCTGACCACAATGGGTCCAATTGCTAAAGCAATACCTGATGTTAATGATCTTTCCCTGAATTGTCTTGGAGCAAGACCATGAAGTAAACAAACAAACAAAAAATTTAAGCAATTGCAGGCTACAAGAGTGAGGAACCAGAAGATTCTTTCAAGGAGAGAGAAAATTGTTATTAGCGGTTTGGGCACAGGTGGGAGAAAGCAGTCCTCCATCATGCCCGGAAGCCCTGAAGAGTCCTTAGGACTGTAGCGAAAGACAACAGCATTAACCCCAAGACTCCCATTGATGATCACGTACTCCTGAGTTGCATATGCTGAAATATCCAGTAACTACTTTGGGGACATCTGTTATCCTCCTGACAGAGAACACCCAGGACAAGAAGCCAATGCTTACAAGACTCTTAATCTGAAGAGCACACCCACAGGTGAGATGCTAAATGGAGTTGGCGAAGGTTCAAATGGAAATGGTCACTCTGGTCATGCATAGCCAGAGTGGCAGATGTGGCCAGGAAAGAGTATTTGAAGGAGCGTAGAGAAGCGCCTGAAATGTAACCCTCATGAGCCAACTGCATCTGCCCTGTGTGCTTCGAAAGCATGCGCAGAACTCTCCTGAATTCCTCTAAGAGAGGGAGATACAACCACTGGGGCAATGCCACCAGGCTCACATTGTCACTTAGTCCTGCCTGGCATGCCTGCTGCATCTCCTATGCTAATTCTCATCCCAGAATAACCTCCCATTCTCTTGTCACCTCCAGCACATGTCTCCTCTTTCTCTCTTACTCGCACTCTGCTGATAAATCAGTCTCTTAAGTCATTGAGAAAACGGAGCTACTGCAAGGAGCTTGCTCATTTTCACCCCAAATCTGCCAGCCAACTCTGCCCCTGCTAGGACCTATGTTCCCCCTTCAGGCCCATGGAATTCTTTGCTTTAGTCAGGGATCAACCTGGACTGACAGCCTATCCCTCGAGAAAGCAGATCTTGGATCTAGGTCTAAATTCTGCTTTCAGATCCCTGCCTTGTTTCTTCCCAAACACTTTTCTGTTTCTTCTTCTCCCCTGTACCATTTCCACTGGTTACAAATAAAAATTTATACCTCCTATGTGGAAACTTAAAAAAGTCCTACGTCCCCATTTTCCATTGCCAGTTTCCTCATATCTCCATTCCCTAAATGCCAAACCTTCCCCAAAGAGCTTCTATTGTCTTCCTCTCTTCCCTCACCTCTCTGCCTTCCCAGGCCAGTCTACGTGGGTTTCCATTCATGCCTAATTACTGGAACAGCCAGTCCCAGCAGTGAATGTGTGCCGAATGTCCCCTCTGCAGCATACGATGCAATTGACAGCTTTCTCCTTTGCATACTTCCCTTTCCCTTCCTTGTTTGGTTTCCCATGAACCCAAGCTCTTGTGATTTAACTCCCGTTTTATGACGTGTTTTCTTCCAGCATCTTTTGCTAGCTCTGTGTAGTTTCTTTTCCCACTTCTAAGTGGAGAGAGATGTGGCAACCCAATGGGCTTTGTCCTAAAGTCTCCCTTTCGTTCTTCTGTTGCTTCGCGCGAGGTGAAAAATTGATTTATTTCAAAAGCCGCGAGAGTTGAATGAGTTTTATTATTGTTTTAATAGACATTATTGCTTAGCATTGTTCCAGGTTCACACCAAACTTTACCAGATACCATAGAGCTTTGCCATATACCCCACCCCTACACCCAGATAGCTCATCATCAAATTCCCATACCAGAGTGCTTTAATTATTCCAAATGACTAGGAAGATTCTAGACAAGTGAGAACAAGATTTAATCCTGACAGCTGAGGTCAGAAAGTCTCTCTATGTTTACATAAATATACTAAGTGATTTCAATTAGCCTATACTTTTACATACCCTTTAGATTCAATGAGTCTCAAGTAGACATCTCCTAACCTGGACCAGTCCCCTGAACTCGGTAGACTAGATATCTACAAAATGTTCCTACTCGGTTTCTGACAGGCACCTAAAACTCAAGCACATTCTCCTCTCTAAAATTCCTGCTTTAGTCTTCACTCCCAGGAAATAGATGGATGGAGTCACCCCATTGCTCAGGTTTTCCTTAATTTATCCCTGTCCCTCATATCACATCCACATTCATGCAAGGACCACCGAAGCCAGCGTCTTTCTCCCGCAGGAATGCAAGCCCCTCCACACCAGAATGACTTCAATAAAAAGGGAAGGAAGGAAAAAAAAGAAATGGAGATTAGAATCAAATGAATGAAATCAACATTCGAGGGACCCTCCTGTACCTGTGACCATCTGTTGTCACTGTCAATGTGCAGTTCCCCCCGCTCTCCATTTCCTTCCTTTCCCACAGATGTGCTAAGTTTCATCCTAACCCAGGACGCTTGACTGTGTCTCCCTCTCTGACATCTTCCTAGGCCAGGCCGCTCTTGCCACTTAGCTCTGACTTTAGCTATTATCCCCACAGAGCAGTCTTCCACCCTTACCCTAAGGTAAGCTGCTGGATCACAGTCACTTGTATGGCACCGATTAATTCATTAATGGTTTCATTTTTTTCAGTTTTACAGTTATTATTATCTCTCTTTCCATTTAAACTTATGTATTCCTGACTCCTTGATCAGGTTCTAATTTGTTTGCACCATGTCCAGACATTGTATCCCACTATACAATAGATGATATATGGTTTTTAATAAAAAAAATAGTAAAAATTGTTCACTATTTCTGGGAAACTTCCAAATAATTCTTCTGGTCTTACCCTTTATACTAGAGTTCCTCTTCCCACGTCCACTCCAGGTTCTTCTTGTATAAAAGCTTTAGAAGGCCCATTTATGAATAAGGTGTTTGTTTGATTCTTTGCTAAACCTCTCAGAGTATGAGGAGGCCTTTGAGGACCTGTGGCAGAACTGCTATGAGTCTGAGGCTTGGGATACACCTGGCCCATATGATACCAGCTGGCAGCAGGAAACCAGTCAGAAGCCTTCACTCACGCTTCTTCAACAGACCAGATTTTTCTTGTAAGAATGCAAACATTAGCTACATGCACCGTTGGTGACCCTTCAAGGAACATAAATCGGCTGCTGAGCTAAATGCTTTCTACAGATATGACTTTTGACCCAAACCAGTGTGACTTGTCAAGTCCATCAGCATGAGGACCTTGTGTCTCAGTACATCCTGTCCTCAGTTGCTAGAAACACACCACTTTTGACCGTGTATGTAAGAAAATGAAGTCTGCTTGGCTGAATAGACCAGAACAGAGAATAAGACACCCCATGACAGGTGCCTGGCCACTGGTGTCCCGGAAGTGATACTAGCCAGAGGTGAAAAAGCTAGTTTTTGATTAGACATAACTAGGCTGATTGGACACTGACCTATGTCCCCACCGGCCCAGGTGCATCCCTCATTGGTTGCAAAAACTTTCCTTACATTGCATATGAATCTCTCTGTCCTTGCGGCCAACTCTTTCCTGGTTTTACACAGGAACTGAGGGTTTGGGTTAATTATCCTTTCAATCAGCTGAAGAGTACACAAGACGGTAGGACTAGAAGTCTTCAACAGTAGTGCTGTGATTAGCCAGCGTGGGTACTTGCAAGCAGAATCTCAATGGACGAGAGTACCAATTAATGAGAGTGATTGCCCTAGGAAATTGCCTTCCATTTCTGTAGAAGGATGGATTTGCCTCCTGACCCTGAGGCTACACCACAAAAGGGACATGTTAACATAAGAATAGATTTCTGAAGCACTTGCAGCGTACCAAAAGTTGCCATGTGGGTCTGATATTTACATTTGGAGCATGTCACAAGTTGTATACTAAAACAATTGATCTTTATACAATATATAGATGTGTCCGGATGGCTTGACCATAAGCCCTGAACAGTATATTGCAAAGATATCTTCCCAAGGACCACTGTCTACCTTCTGACGGTGATACCACAGGGTTGTCACCATGTTGGTTGATAGGAAGGGATGCTCTTGAGTTGGCATTACACACAAAACCAATATTTGTTAATATGTATTAGAAGATTTGGGGAGTTTTCTGTGAAAAGAAACATATTCCTGCAAGCTTTATGAGTTAACAACAGCAGAAAGAAGATTTTTATTGACAACTCTATGACTAGGGTGAGTGAATCAAGGAGGAGATCTACACTTGAGTGCTCACCCAGCAGGACAAAAGCAAGCAAGGATGGGAGACTGGACTCGTAGGGAATGTTTACAGGAGGGTGGTTCAGAAAGTGAGCAGGTCCCATAAGTGTGCAAGGCTGAGGTTAGGAGGAAGGCTGGGCACAGGAGTGGAAGGGGATTTGCTGGGTGCTGGGTGGAAATCAGCTTCTGAATTGTGGCGAATGGAAGGTGTGAGTGATGATGGGCAAAAGTGTGTGTGTGTGTTTGTGTGTGTGATGTCCATGAATGAGGGTAGCTGGGCAAATCTGTATGGGAGCAGATGTGTGCGTGTGTGTGTGTGCTTGTATGCTCTGTGTGTGTGATGTCCATGAGTGAGGGTAGTTGAGTAAATTTGTGTGCGAGCAGGTGTGTGTGTATACACGTGGAGTGACTAATGGTCTCTGAGCCACACCAAGTAGCACAGCCAGCCTGTGGTTGATCAGAGTGGGCAGGAAAATGTGTGCGCATGAGCGCGCGCACACACACGTAGGAACTAAAGTGTCTTGGTCTATAAGGACATCTTCAGCTACTGTGCATGTAGCCAAAGAGTTGGAGAGGGATGCTCACTGAAGCATGTGTGCAATTGTGCTTTACGTATATTATTAAGGAAGCCACATGTTCTTTTGTCTGTTTGAGTGCATACAGTGGCAGGCAAGGATGACCCAGAGTAAGAAGCTGAGGCCACTACAGTGTCATGGCTGTCCACGAGGCTTGTTTCTTCCATGAGGAGAACTGGGGAATCATTCCATTCAAGAGATAAAGGAGGTCCTGGAAGAGAGAGGAAGATGCTAGAGAGAAAGTGGGAGAACATGACCAGAGAGGGCGCTTTTCTGGTTGAGATTGTGCCGCAGAGGCCCTGCTCAAGCTCCTGTGGATTTGTTGTCCTTTGTCTTCTCAAAGGGAACCAGAGGTGTAAGCAAGGCTCCCTTAGGAGACGAGGAGAAGAGATTGTGACAAAAGAAAGATGTTGTTTCCTACTTGGGACCTTCAGCCATTGAGCTGAGCCTTCACCTCCACTGCCAAAGTTTTTTGTTTTGCATTTTTCTTTTATACAAATGAAGGTAGATGTAGCATGGTCTCTGGGGTTCTTGGAGGGATAGGAAACCCTTTAAGAATCTGGTAGTTTGTTGTTTATTTTAGATTTGGGGGAAGATGATCTCATGGTTTCTCCCACTTCCACCTCATTACTATTCCCCAGTTACCTTGGAGTCTAGGACCTTTGCCAGAACCCCCTTGGACCAGCTACCAGCTCAAACACCTTCCCAGCCATAATCACACCTGCGTTGTGTGATTATCAGGTAGTTCTTACTTTCCACTTTCTGTTTTCTGGAGGAGAAAACTGAAGCTAATGGAGAATAATCTGTTTCTAGATTAGAGATACTGCTCTAAATGGGGCTTCATAGGCTTAATTCTAGTTATCCTTTTGTTATTCAGCACTGCCTTTTATTTCAAGTCAGATTTTATCATCACCCTTATTAGTATTATCTCCTATGCTCCATCTGTTTTCTCTACTACCATATATTTTAGTCAGCCTTACCTGACTGTAAATTCTAATAGACTTCGGATACATAAATATTTACTAGCCATTTAACTCATGCAAAAATCACCCTCACTTCAGATTTGCCAATTGTAAAAGGGCAGTATTCCTAGACTGAGGTCTGTGTCAGTGGAGTGAACACGCACGCGCACGCACACACACACACACACACACACACACACACACACACACACACACACACCCCTGAGAGAGAAAGATAATAAGACAGAATCCAAATGTGCTTATTACATAGGAAATGTTAGTCATTTTCCCTAACTTCGCCTTTTGATGAGAATGAACTCTTCTTATTTCTGTCTTTGCATATTCAGCAGTTTTTCTCTATCTATTTTGTAGTTGAAGTACCAGGACTAATGAGAATTTGTTATTGGTCACATTAAGGTCTTCACATCATATGAAGAAGCGAAGACTACATAAGATGGATTTTTCTTCAGTCCCAAAGACCCAAGATTGTACTAGTAGGCCCAACATGCATGAACATGGCAGCAGTATAATAACAGGCACCCTTGGAATATCCAGGCCTGTCAATCATGTGCTTTTCTAAAGAGAAACACGTGCCATTCAATGTTAGGATAAATTAACCCTTCAACTTCTAGTGAAGATAGAAGTGTTTTTTCAACTGAAGAATTTCTTCCTTCCCACCTTTACTTTGTCCACCTTCCTCGCCTGATCCTGTCTTTTATTATTTTTTAATCTCACATTCATCTCATCTTTGGAATTATCGCAGTAATTCTTCACAAAGAAGCCTGTATTGCACCTTCCAAGTGTCACTGTGACCATGAAGTTAGTGGTCCATTCAACCAGGGTCTATGTCTAGGAGTAAGATAGTGAGGGACAGACAACCTCCTGTAAGATGTGAGCTTGCTGTGGTCCCTGAGAGTTAATGCTTTTCTGAATGAGATGCATAGTTTTGTGCTGACTCCTAACACAGCAGTTATCTCAACAGGTCTCAGGTCCTCCATGGACCTCTATGACCTCATCTCCGCACACCACTTGCTCTCTCCCTCGAACCCTGGATGGTATTTCCCAAATCTGAATTCTAGCTCCCTCCCTCTAGTTAACACCTAGCAGGCATCTATGAAGAATCTATTTTCTACAGAACCTTCTATTAATCTCGTTGCCAATACAGAAGCAGATTTGATATATTCTTAGCGCCATAGAGTTCCCAGCCTAGAGTTGGTTTAGGTCAACAGGTCTCTCTGAAGATTTCGGATGTCAGGTTTGAACGTTTTTTGAATCTACAGAGATTTTTATGGCTGTTAGCTCAGTGAGTGTGGGCTCTAATCATTAGAGACAGGGTGATGGTTTGTAAGTAGGTATTATGGGGGAGTACAGAAACGCAAGCAAGAGCATGGCATGTTGAATAGGGATAAACCCTGTGTTTCCACAGAGATTCTAGTTAAAATTCTCTGGGTATGGGGAAGAAATTTATAATGGCTTAAAAAGGACTCGCTCTCATAACATTGTCATTGCTGGGTTCCTCTGCTTTGAAATGGGGGGAGGGAGTCACATTTTTGTGAAACATCCCTGGAGCTCACATAAGGTTAAATTGTTCATTTGGAATATCAGGGCTCAAATTCCCTGAGAAGATACTCCCCTACACATACCTTTTGAGATGAAGTCTCACTATGGAGCCACATCTGGCCTCAAGCTTCAGATCTTCCTGCTTCAGCCTCCTAAGTGCCAGAGTCTCTGATTTAAGTCACCATGTGCAGACCCAAGATTATTTTATTTTTAGAGCACAAATCCAAAATTTGCTAAAATGTGTGTGTGTGTGTGTGTGTGTGTGTGTGTGTGTGTGTGTGTGTGTTAACTGGTCCAATTACTACCTATTATGAGAAGTAGAGCAACATGATTCAATAAGCCCTCATTAACTCATTCACTCATATGTTCTTTTATTTATATTATCATTTACACATTTGCTCAAACCACAAACCGAGTGTTTATTACATGCTTCTTGTCTGAAAGGTCAGAAATGAAGAAAATAGTTAACTTTCTATGTGAGATTAATCTTGAAAAGCCTTATGCTGTTTGGGCCTTTGGTAGTCATTACTTTATTAATTTCTACCAGAGAGAAAATGCTCCTGAGTCTAATCATGCACTCAGTTTAGTTGGAATGTTGTCACCCAAACTTGTGAAATTCACTGTTTGCCACATCTGCCTTATTCTAGAGGGGCATGGCGCATGGTGACCGAGAGGGCCCTGAAACGTGAATGAATGACTCCATACATAATAATGATTCTCAGAATACCTCACCTTGTCGGCTCATTTTGAGACTCTTACCTCTGTGTCATGAGTGGATACCACTGTCATCTTCATTACGGTCCTCACCGTGCTGCTCTACCCTCATATCCAGCAGCATTTAGCATCCCAAGCCGCCCACCATAGTGACTCCAGCAGAGCGCTGACAGTGTGCCGGGGTTATCTGGAAAGACAGGCGTGCTGTTTGCAGGAACCTGACACTTAATTTGATCTTAATAATGTGGAGCTAGTGCAATGGGAACAGTTTTAGAGTTCAGAAACCTCTAGGGAATTCTGCTTGGGTTCTCTGAAGTGCTAGGCGCTGTGTGTTGCGCGATGCATCTCCACCCTTGATCACGTCAGTCATCATTCTCCTTCCGGGGAAGTGGAAGGCTGGGTAACCTCCCGCAGGAGCGGTTTTTGGATTGAGACTACGAACACACCAGAGTTCCAAACACGCAGAATGCCAAGGACCCTTAGGGCCCGTTGGGATGGGGGCTTTCTGCGGAGGAGTTCTGACCTCCTTAATAAAGAGAGTGGAGTCTAGGTCAATTTTAAATCACAAACACAAAAGTGTAATGTTTCTTAGAATCCCCAGGTCCCTGGGGAAACTTTCTTTTCTTTTTTTTTTAGTGTCTCTAAAGGAGGAGCGGCTCGCTGCTCGCAGTTTAAAAATCTCTACTACATCAAACCTCTCATCAGCTATTTCCCCACTGCATCGGAGGAGCGCCGTCCTGAGTGATCTGCTGTCCTCTTGTTTGCTGGAACTCATTAAAAGAGCTGACTGCACACAGATTTCCACTGCCTCGGTGTGGACTTCCATCAGGCGGCACCCAATAAGACCTGACAAGCTGACTCCTCCAATCCATCAACAGCCATGGCTCAAGGGGGGTGGGGAGGGCGTTGGCAGGCAGGAAGGAGAGAATTTTATTCCCGCCCATTTCCTGAGAGACAGCCTTTGAATGATACAGGATCCATTTTTAGCAATGTTTAATTTTGGAGGTTTTTTGTTTTTGTTTTTTTTTTTTTGGATTTCACTTTTGGAATCTAGGAGCAATATTCACCTTGTGATGCTAAACGGAAACTGACAGTGACACTGCCCAGGTCACAAAGGACAATAGAGTCTGTAGGAGGACCAGGGAACAGCCTCACAAAGTACCGTGTCCCCGGTTTGATGAACATTGCACCTTTCTCCAGTGGGTAGTTGAACAGCCCCACGGGAGTTCAGTAGCGATGCTCAGAAGAGGAGCAATCTTGGAAACCCAGATTTCCAAATGTAGTGGCTTTCTTGCCTCAATTTCCCCCCTTTTAACTAGTATATATTAATTTTACAATTAATTTCACTATGATATTTTCATACATGTATATAATGTGTTTTAATCATATAGACTCTCTAACATCATTTGTCCACCCTCCCTTCCAGCTCGTCCCTTCCTCTTCCCAAATATTCATTCCCACCTCCACTTTAATGCTGTATCATGCTCTAAACGTTCTAGATCATGCTCTAAATGTTCCAGACTATGCTCTATATGTTCTAGGTTATGCTCTATATGTTCTAGATTGTGTTTGGGAAAGAAAATATGTGGTTTTCATCTCCCTGGGTCTGGCTTATTTCACTTATCATGGTGACCTTCAGTTCCATCCGTTTGCTTGTGAATTGCATCATTTTGCTCTTCTGCAGAAATGAACATCAGCTCATTGTGTAGCTATGCACCGCATTCTCTATTCATTCATCCTCCGACAGGTCCTTTAGGCTTTCGGGTTGTAGCTTGTGCATACACTGTTACAGGAAACGTGATGGGCAGATACCTCTGTGGTTTGCTGAGCATGGCTTCCTTCAGGCACATGCTGAGTAGTGGTACACCTGGATTCTTCTAATTTTAGTTTTGGTGAACCTCTGTACTGATTTTCATAATGGCTGGACGACTTTATATTCCCACCAAAAGTCCTCAGAGACTGCAGCCAAACCAGCTTTCTTACTTTCCTGCCGGCTCGTCTGACTAGCGTGAGATGGAATTTCAGTGTAGTTTTGATTTGATTTTCCTTTCTGAATAGGCTGTCGAATATTTTTTCATATATTTATTTCATTGTCACAAGTATTCTCCACCCTCTCCCCATTGTTCCTATTGCCTGTCTTGCAGAGGCAAGACTTCTTGGCTTGCAAGGTTTCTACCTCATATGCTGACGAATTTTAGGATCACTGCTAACATTATTAAGACTGGTAAAGATGAAGAGTTGATGAGATATCTGCTAGTTACATTTTTCAGCAGCACAACAAATGGATTAAGAGGGGAGTTTAAAAACCCTGCTGGTGCCTGGTCTGGTGGTGCACGCCTTTAATCCCATCACTTGGGAGGCAGAGGCAGGTGAGTTGAGGCCAGCCTGGTCTACCAACTCAGTTCCAGGACAGCCAGAGCTACACAGAGAAACCTTGTTGAAACACGATTAATATAAACTGAGAGACAGATATTGGGGTTCAACCTGAAGACCAGAAAAACAAAGCAGCCAGCCACTGGCTCATGACTTGACCTCAGTCTGAAAATGGTGATCCAGTCCCCCAGAAACCTCAGAAATGAGACTGAGACTGAGAGCTGTCTCCTCCCATTTTAAAATCCTCTCTAGTTCTGGAACTAAGGGCATGCACCACTACCGCTTGGTTTCAATAGCAAGCTAGTGTGGCTACTGGGATTAAAGTGTATGTCATTGTGGCTACTGGGATTAAAGGTGTGTGTTATTGCTTCCTGGTCTGTAAGGCTGGCCAGTGCGGCTGTTTTACTTTTCTGATCTTCAGGCAAGCTTTATTTATTAAAATACAAATGAAATGCCACTACACCCTGTCTCAATAAGAAAGCAAGCAAACAAACAAGCAAGCTAACATTTCTCAAATGTGTTGCACATATTTCACATATCACCACATATAATATGCTGTATTATAATCATTTAAAAATATGTTCTGCCTATAATATAGTTGTTTGATGATTTATCTCATGCCGCATGGTGTGACAGGAGGGACTGCATGTCACCTGTCTTAGAATTTTTCTATCACTTACTCTCTTGCTCTGTACAACATTGTGCTCCTAATATTTATTGAAGTGAAGCAAATTCAAGTGGAGAATTTTTTTTAACATTATATATTGTGAATACAAATTAAACAACAATAAAAGTCATCACTAAGGACTATTTGAAGAAGTAAAGATGGCTGGAACCTTGGGAGATGGTTTTACCATATTAAATGAGGGCTTAGAAATTTGAAGTTAGAAAATATATGCTAAAAATCCATAGTAAGATATTTCAAAAGTTGACAAGAAATATTAGCTTTTCATGATGATCAGAGTCTTTAAAATATTCCCTGAAGATAACATTGCAGTGTAAACCACGCTCACTGCATGCTAACGTGTACTCCGTCACTTCCTGAAGGATCTTTAATGACTGCCTCATGTCAAATGCAGATGTCCTTCTAGGCTGCTTTTCTGCTGCTGTGACCAAAAGCAACTGAGTGGACTTTCTGACCAAATTCAGTGACTTTCTGACCAAAAGCAACTGAGAGGACAAAAAGATGGATTTACTCATCCATTTCCAGGTCACAGTCCATCATTGCGCAAGTCGGGCAGGAAGTCAAGCAGGAGCTGAAGCGGAATGCTGCTAACTGCTTGACTCCCAGGCTCATGCTCAACTTGCTTCCTCATGGAGCCCTGACCCTAGCCTAGGGATGATCCCGCCCACAGTGGGCCGGGCCTCCCACATCCATCATCATCAGTAAAGACATGGCCACAGGCCAAACTGACATAGGCAGTTCTTCAAGAGTGGACACCTCTTCTCAGGTGGCTTTAGGCTATGGCAAGATGACATTAAAACCAATGAACAGCACAGATGAGAGACTTGGACACCATTCAGTGTTTTGTGTCCACTCCTGCACTCACCCACACTACAAACAAAGCAACGGGATTCTGATTTCTTTCACTACGGCTCAACTTTGTTCTCAGGTGGGGTCTGCACACAAAAGCAGCTACAGGGTTTGTGTTATTTTGTATCTGACTCCCATCACTAATCATAGCTCAAAAAATTAA